>CM073775.1:24748469-24846944 GCA_037158775.1 Hetaerina titia | reverse complement strand
GTTACAAAATATTTATTTGATAGTTGTGTCCATCCAAAAACCTACCTTAACCAAGTACGAGTGATGCTCAAGTAAAACTCACTTATTCCGAATATTGAATTGCTACCTCATTAGTTTTATGCTTGGCGTTGAGTGCTCTTTTACTTTTTTCCCAAAATATCATTTTTTTAGATTCAATATTATGCACCAATCCAAAATATTGTTTGAACCGCCAGTGGTTGTTTCGTGATCATCTGGCGAATGTTCCTTAGTGTACATTCCATAGTTTTCATAGAAATAAGTATGATAATTTTCTTTTCAACGCACCACCGAGCTAGGGCTACCACGATATGCAAGGGTGGGGATGAACATGGGGTTTGGTTGGGTTTCATTTCCTCAAATTCCTTACCGATCATTCATGCGTCCGGATTAGACCGGGAATGTATATTTCTGCATGACAGAACCGGTCATCCGGTCGGCCTTTCTGAAGTGCCGCGGTTGTCTAAAGTACGCACGTTCGCGTGGAGTACATTTATGAGATGTTGCCATCATGTATAACTACCCGCACACTATAGCCACGGCTCGTTCAAACCGAGGACGGTTATGAGACGGAGGCTATGAAGTACCCGTTTTATGACACGGCGTGAAAGCATGGAGAGGCCATCAAAATCCACTTAACCACATCGCAATCCCCGTTTGCGCGATCGAATTCTTTCACCGAAATTCATTCATCGGAATTTAAACAGGAGCGTTAATGGGTCGTTACAAGATGTACATTTACGTCTTCGCATTACCTCGGCCAGATACCGCAAGGGCTTGTGGAGGGGGGTGTTAGGGCACCACCCGTATTTGCGCAAGTATTAGTTCATGTTTTCATTTCAATAAATATTAACTCGTGTAAGAAAAATTTTGCGTATTTACAAGCATAATAGCATATATACGTAATGATATTATTGTTGTACCTGACTAAATCATTGAGATTCATGTTGTAATGAAATGTGGTCGGGTGATTGGGTTCAATTTCTCTGTAATGACTACGTATCGTGTGAGGGGAGATCGAGTACTTTGATCTGAGACGGTTTCCGTATCTGTCTCTCTTATTTTAATCTCGGTACTAGAATCTACACATATGTTATGGTGCAATGATTATTACCTCCTTGTCACAAGAAAAAAACAGGTGGTCTTTGTACCTTTCTAGAAGTCTTATGAGATTTGCCTCCTCTCTTCGTGAATCGAGGGGCTCTTAACCTAATATCTCCCACCGTACCCGTCACGCTTATTCTCTTCTTGTTGTAATTTTGAAAAAAAAACTAGCGATTATTTTCTGAATAAATATCCAGTTCCGAAGTCGACGTGTTCTTCCGTTGATTCCAAATAATTGATCCGTTTTCCAAATGTGACCCGAATAAATCGTAATTTTTAAGGGTGATCTGCAAAGTTTCCGAACTAACAAAGATGCAAGACATTTTTCCTGAGATCGGAAACTATTTTGACCACCCACGTATATCTATTTCTCAATCTTTAATTGCATTTTGTCTATCAGCTGCATTATGAAACCTATTTTATTTAAGACTCTCACTCGCAACGTCTCACAATCATCAAATCATCCCGTTGAAAGTTATTTTCGGTGTAACTTATCCCATCATAGAGATTATACGTCACGTCCCGTCAAAAATGCTCTGGGAAAAATCTTTCTCGCCCTATTTCCCGTCAAAGTACATACGCGATAGGCATTAAACGCTCACGAGCGCGAATTTCGTTTCTTTAGAGGAAAATAAATAAAGACAGCATAGACCAGTTAATAGGGATAGTGCTTCAATTTAATCCTTCACTCTTTTGACTTGATAACAAAACATGAAACACTTGCTTTCTGGAACGTCAGTATCTTACGTGAGAAAATCACCTTATGGTGGATTAGCCACACGTTATTCATGCTTTGATTACTCACTCAGGACAAAAATACTCGGAATGTACTTCTATTGAAAAGATCTTCAACGTTGAGAAAGACGAAGGACCACTGGTTTCCCCCGACAACCTTTAAAGCCCTCGGAGTGACTGCAATAATTATCCAATCCAAATGTGCAGATTCTTTAAGAGTTGACAAATGACTGTTAAAAAACAACTTTCTAGTATTTCAACTAATTTAATCACGGTTAATTATAATTTCAATTCATTGAAACTATTTGATAGGAGTAGATTTGAGTCTTTAGAAATGTAGGTGTGGAGAAGAGTGGAAAAAGTGAAAATGACAGAAGGAAAAACAAACGACGAACTGTTAGGCGTGGTATAAGGGGAGGATAGAGAGAGAGGGATGTTGAGAAATCCAAAGGACGGAGGAAAGATGGATGCAGAGCAATTGGATTGGAATGCTGAACAGTGGGATATATAAGATAGTACGTTAGGCAAAAGAGATAAGATAGGAGAAGGATAAGCAAGCAAGGCGGAGTGAATCGAGGTAGAATGTACGCGAAATCAAAAAACAGTTCATTCTCGTACCTTGTGTCAAGTTGTGTTTTAGTAGGCAAGGCGTAAAAATGTAAAAAATTGTGTCCATCCAAATCCTACCTTAAACGGTAGACTACCTAGTTATTAATGATTTCAGCTGACCTGTAGTTAATTTAAAACCATCTAATCTGGGTAGCAATAAATTAAGTTTAAATAGTGAGACATTCTAATTAAATATCATTCATCATGCTCCAATTCCAACATAATTATCACCTCATGAAACTCCGTATTGAGCTGCATTCCAATTTACAGCTTTAATATATCACCCGTACTCATTGGAATGAAATTGGATTAATTTGTATTCCTTGGCTTAATTGGAAGAGGTAAAGTTTCAAAAGCTTTTTCTAATTAGGAAGTTAATTGAAAGATTAATACCTTGTAATCAATTTTCCTACAAATCAATCTTTAGAAAGGATTTATCCCCTCATTCATCCTTTTTAACACGGTTTGTGCCATTTTTTTACGAAGTTCTGGAGTGTTCCTGCTCATTGCTTCCCCAGCTAAGGCCGTATGAATTCACACATTTCATGATTAACTCGTTGCTTTTGTCAATATACCAGAGGTGGCAAAAATTATGACAGGAATTTGCATTTGTAATGCAGTCAAGATTTTGTTTTTTTTTATTTTAATAAAAAAATTTTCTTCTAAGAAAAAGTATACCAATATTGGTTTTCCTCAGATTATTTCAATGTTTAACAATTTATGTTCGACGAGAAGAATTGTGAAAAATCTTTTGAAAGTGCACATCAGCCCCAAGCGATACAACTTCAAAAATTTGAATTGAAGACGAGATTCTCACGTGATCAAATAACACTTGACGAGAATACGTCCAGTTTTTTTCATGAAATTCAATTGCGGAACTCGGATAAAATTAATAACATATACGATTATTATCGTGTTTCAAGTATAGTAGTATACGTTTGCTGCATCGTGGAGAGTAAAAATTTTGCGTTAATACAGTACTGAAGACATTTAGAGTTTAACAGAAAAATGCGAAGTACAAGTGATGCGTCGGGCGGAAAAATCAATAAACGTTTTGTTTATTTACGAGGCGTCATAACGTAAACAATCAACTTGAGGGTTTGAAAGGTACCAATAGAACAATCATGCTCTACCTTTCCAACAGTAGCGCCTCGCTGTGTTTGTTATCGGAACGATTGTTTAATTGCTTTCTGTAGTATTATCTTGTGATATCCAAGAAATTTTCGAGAAACGGGTTCTAAGCGTAGAGAATTTCAAGGGAAGTTGAAGAGAAGATAAGCCTGATCAAAAAGAAGTAAAGAGTATGCCATTCAAAATGTTCATATTTTCATATCTAAGTATGATGTAGAGTTCTTAATCTTAACAACTTTCCGGAAAATGCAATGAATGTCATTGACCTTGGTCAAAAGGGAAGGGTAAGCTGAAGGAGGAGATTACCGGATCACATTAAAGAATTGTGGGTGTTAAAAAACATCAGAAATGGAAAAAAATAACAATTGAGAGAACCATATTGCTGCAACGACATGGATATTCCTTAAAAAGATGACGACATTGTTCTTAACGGAAAATATTTAATGGAGAATGAACCGTACTAGTGGATTCAAGTTGAACATGTCCGCGGCCGTATGGTATGTTAATACGAGTATTCAAGTATCTTGTGCAAATTTTCAGGAACTAAAATTATGAGAAAAATTTGATCGTGCGAAAGTGGGTAAATATTTATGTCTGCTCCTCGCACTCCCGTTATGTTGTGGGTATTCCGTCCAAGTGTTTACGTTTCGTCTGGACGACATTCTTTTCTCCCATACACTCCTGGAAATGAGTCGACGCGTCCCCGAAATTTATTTAAAAAACCAAGGAGCAAAGTGCCGGAATACTAATCAAGGTGCACAAAGAAGCTGCAGAAATTTTTATTTAAAATTCTTTTCCCTAGACATACGCCATCGGAGCTCTTGAAGATTTTCTCAGACTTTCAAGACATCCCGGTGTAAAACTGTGACGCGTGACAAGAAAACAGGCGAATCACCAACACCTGCCTGAAGTGTGGCCAAGCGTGAGCGTGATGTACGGTCCTTGGACACGATTGGATCCAGTCCCACAGACTAATCAGGAACACGGCAGTGTGACAGAGTTCGATCCCGTTGCCGATCGGTCGACTCACCCAGAACTGTGCTAAGAATACTGGATTATTATAATCCGCTCTAGTTACATCCACATTGAGATGTGAGTTTCCCATTTCAAATGGGATTCTTTATTTTTCATCTTGTCGTAGTCAGTGGGAAAGTTGCATAGAGTACGAGATATGATGTTTGTAATGTGCACAACGGAAATTGCAAGAACATTTTCCGGTCGCCACTCTTTTACTTGCCCTTTTGATGATACGCGATGTTGCATGTTCATGTGGAAGTGGTGGACCAGGAGCGTGGCTGGTGACCTAACACCCCCTGCCACACTTACTTGAGACGGGTTGTGTGGTAGTGTGTGTGTAGATATGGATGCCTGTATCGTGATTCAAATACAGACTTGCTTAGTCAATGACAGTGTTGATAATTTTGACGCTGCGAACTTAATAGTATTATAATAAAGTTTCGGATTGAAAAGATGAAATAAACGGAAAAGAAAACAAATCAGAATGCACTAGGCTTGATGGAAGGGGGTAGCGTTTTTACTTTGGGGATGGAATGCTGAAGACTTGTGTTTTTTAGGGTTAAAAGTATGGGTAAAATGAGGGTATAGAAGAAAAAGATATGCAAATTATGCGGAATGAACAGATGCTTATTTTAGAAGGTGATTCTGTATAGGAATTGAACAGTGTGAAGCGAACTTTAAGAAATAAAAATTTGCATTCATCTACACGTGCCAGCTACCTGCAGAGCGCAGCACTGATGCAGAGTTTCCATCCATCAACAATCATTTAGCCAGATTTAACTTATACGTTTCACAAGGTATGTGAAATCGTAAGTTTTTAAAAGACATTGATTTTAGATTTGCTTTACGTTGAAAAGGAAATGATTACCGCAATTAAAATTTGGTTATTCCAAAAGACATGCAACCTCTCAGGATATGAATTACATCAGTAGATGTTGCAGTAATAGAGTATCGGCAATATTAGTATATATTCTGTTAACTTCAAAATCTATGTTTATTGCATAATAGACTATGTGTTGCATTTTCAATACCAATCATCTTTTATTCCATTTTTGCATAGCATAAGCATTAGGTAAAGAGCAGCTACATCTATTGGCAACCGTTCAAACTAACTTATTTTACCCATCTGTTAGAATTTGTCGCATCAAAAAGTGGCTTTGTTTTGGCAACTTTCTGGTAAATAAATGTTGATTGGTGATATCAAGATCACGTCAAGTAAAGGAAAAAGTCGGATAAAATCGTGGAAACAAAATCAAGTTTTTTTTTGGGAATATAGGAAATATTTTTGTGTACAGTATAGTGATTAGGCATGGCGTGAAGGTTTATACATACAAAACAAAATTTACGTGGTTGAGGAGAAGAGGAGGAAGACGAAGTAGAAGTTTTAAAATTGCAGGCAGAATTGAGCAGCTAAAATATCTTACCTATCAGGGAAGTGATCAGGACCGAGATACTCGAGGTAGTAGGGACATTAAAAGTAGAATTCGAAAAGTTGAAGAAGATTTCGCAAGAATGGAGTTGATGAGAATTATAAAAAAACCATAAAACAATTGTCATGGATCACGGTTTTGTACGGTGTGAATACATGGTCGTGGAAAAAAGATGGTAGATTGGAGACTTTCTCTCCAATCTACCAGCTGGAGAGAAGCTTAAGGCCAGGAGAGATGGGCATAAAATTTGAAATGGACCGAAAGGAAAACAAACCAAATAATACATGGCAAAGAGAGAGGGGGGAGCAGAATAGATTGTTCGTAGACATCCAAAGGATACAGGAAAGGCAGAGGAATTTATTTGGAGTATGTTGAAGGCTGTGATGTATAGAGAATAAGACGTAAGGCAAACGGGTTAGGGGCAGGAATAGAATAAGAATGTTGGACGGAATGAAGGGTTGCTGAATTGAAGAAGGGTTTATCGTAGTTAGGGGTGTCAGGTTGTCATCTTAGATGAGTCTAAGAAGTGTAGCCGTTTTCAGTCCGTGAACACCAAAAAGCCCACATCCAACGTTAGACTACCTTGAACATAACAAATCAATTCAAATAAATGTTGTCGGTGCGTTCATCTTTCCGAAAATTTTGCAAGTTGGAGCACCGTACCTTCGTTAGAGAAATACGAAATTTTAAAATGCAATAGCCAGCAATATTGGCTGGGAAAACGCAATATATTTTTGTAGCTTGAGGTAAACTGCAGTGAAAATTCATAATTTTTAACACTACCCTAAAAAAATTTGTTAATATTATTTTAGCATTTTTTTCGATAGTAATGATTTCACATATGGTGTTTCTCTCGACATTTTTAAAACCCCTTTTCCAAATTTATTGGCAACAACTTTATTTGTATTTTAGTTTTTTATTTATTGGCTTTTCATATACAACTGCAGTATATGGCATTGTATGCTGTTATGTGGCCCTATTAGTATTTTCAGCGTGGCGTCACGTCTCTAGCGTGTAACAATAGACCAGGGGTCACGTGGTGATGATTACGTGTATGGGCGCCTGCGTCCACTTTCTTGTGACCAGAGTCCGACTTAAATCTCTAATTTATATCGAACGAGAGATCGACTGAAGGTGAAAAAACCACTCATACCAATGCGATATTGGTGGTGATCCCGATGTCTTAAGTATATTGGTAGGTTAGACCACTGGAATGAAATAAAAGAGAGAAATACCGTCCCGTGATAGGTTCAGCCACTCTTTTTCCGATACGCAGTCAACAAAATTGAACTACTAAATACCGTTCCTGGAATACGACATTTTGGAGTTTGTGTTCATCTGTAAGCTTTAAAAGTTCGTATTTTTGGCATGGATGCTACTGGGAGAAAGCGTTATGAAATGAAGATAGGTTTTTATCTTGTATTTGGTTTTTTTTTGTTTCTAAAACCAATTTTTTAATTTCACGATAAAATTTTTTAGTTTTTTTTAGATTGCATCTTCACTTCAAGCAATAAATTATATTCTGTAGGATACTCTTTAAAAAATACTTCATGGTTAATTCTCCCGTGCCGAATAATGACCATCCCTCCCTTCCCCAATCACATACTATATATATCTCCCCCTTGTTTCAAAGGACATGTCCCAGTCCATGAGTTTTTAAGAGCAGTTAAACCACTCTCCCGGAACAGGGGACACTCACCACCATAGTCCTCGTGTTTCCTACTTATCCGCCCTTGTCATCCACCCCCTCTCCTCCTCCTCCGGTGGAGGGACGTGAGCGAACTGAGACGTGAGTGGGAGGATGAGCGGGGAGTGGAAGTGAGGAGAACGACATTGCCTGCCTCCGCTTGGAAATCTTTATTCCACGGAAACGGGCGGTGGGGAGATGAGGAGCGGGGGACGGGAGGATTACGCCGATTGTGTGGGGCGGCGGTGGCGGGCAGGCGTGAGGCACTCTGCCGCGCGACTATCTTGGGGTCTGGGGTGGGAATGGATGGTTGTCGAGGGGTACCCACTACCTCCACACCTAGCTGGAAGCTATCCTTGGATATTTGCATAACGTCCAACAAATTGGGAAATAGCTACATGAGAAACATCAACAAAAGATAAAGTGGGAACGGGGAGAGCGACGGAAAGGAATGGCATACAACTCATATTTTGTGTTTTGTAAAAAAAATTAACTAATATGTTTTGAGGGGTTTAAAAATAAGGAACCCCAAAAATTGAAATTGGACTAATAAATTGCCAGAATCCAACGGGCCAAATTATTATTATTATTACCCGCACACCATCGATCTATCTCCCTCATTCTTTCGAGCGGATATGATCTTCTGCTGTAAAGTTTTGTGTTTCTTACATTGATTATAATCCAATACCCATGCCATCTTGTCTATCTAATGCGCCCAGCAATGCTTCTAACGTCTTTGCTGACTTACTAGCTAACCCTCAATCATTCGCAAACCTCCACAATTACTAAATGGAAATAAGTCTATATTATACGAGAGTAAATAATTTAAAATTATACGTTTAAAAGTACTTTTTTTAGGAGTACACGATCATTAGAAATGAAGGCGATAGTTTTTACAAGGTATGACGCTAAAGAAGAATACAGTCAATAAAGTAGACACAGGGAGTGACATATGAAATAGTACATCTTGCAGATTGGGTGGAGAGCATTTTTCACAGGATGAGAAGGAAAATTAATTCTTGTATCCTGTACGTACATATCCTGAAAAAATGCATAAAAAATTCTAAAAATCCTTTCCCTACTAAGTTACACTCCTATTCTCCTATTTGCACAAATTATTTTTAGCTCTGGGTTGCCTAAAAACCTCTAACGACCACAAGCAACACTATTTGAAGGGGTCCATTAACTTTTAAACATGATTAAAGTCTCGATTCGAGATTTTTAAAAATAAATGGTCGCGTCGAGCGAGCGCCATTTTCCACACCGTCGCTCTCTTGTTTTGACGTCCCGTCGTCAAACCGTACCTACCTCACCCCCTTCTTCTCCCCCTCCTTTCCCCTTTAATACTCTCGCCAACACACCCCCCTACGTCGTAAAATCATAAAATATTGAATTAAAGAACTCAAGTCGAACGATAGAACACGTGCACGAAGGTTTGGGGGGGGGGGGACCAGAGGAGGTGGCTAAATCGGAAGGGGCGAATAAGAGAACAAAAGACGCTCGCGGCACGCAGCACGACGCTCGGGCGGGATGAAAAATAAAATAAACCCCTCAATCGGAGGGAAGGGGGGGGAATTATTCTGGAAGGGGATGAATAGAGTAGCTCCGGAGGGAGAAAGCGAAAAAAATACTTAATTAAGCAAAGTTTATTCGCGTGTTCATTTTCCCTCATCCCTCCCGGCCCTTTTTCCTCATCCTGCGTCCGTCCTCGGAGGTCCAAGGGGTTTTGAACGAGGTATGGAGTTGATAGAGGGTAGGGGAAGGGCAAGGTCCCTGGAGGGAGGTGGTCACTGCCACGAAAACGTATTCCAGGAGCCTCCACCGGTCGAGCTTTAAAAAAATATAACAGTAATAACCATTCCCCCGTGGAGTGGAGGAAAAAAAGCGAGCTCGAACGCGTGAACATGAGAAATGGTCCAGAGGAACAGGATGAACGCTGATGTATTGCTCCCCGGAAAGGGTCGGAAGGACTTCCGTGGCGAAGTGAAAGGGGTTTGAGTTAGTTCCTCCCCTCTGGGATTGGCACGTTGGAATGGTCGTGAGTGACATACTAATTAACGAGTTCAGGGTAGAGGTGTCTGCGAGACCCCGTTTTCGTCGTGTGGTGATTTTGACGGGAGGAAATGAAAGAGTGATGGTTGTTTTTCGTGACAGGAGACGGAGAGTGTCCCGTCGGTTGGTCCGCCGAGAGCCATCGCCGCCGCCGCCGTGAGAGCGAGCGCGCGCGCGGCCGTTCCGATTAATCCAACAGGACGTGATTCATTCGGGCAGGACCGAAAAACAAATGAAAGTGCGGGTGGGAACTTTCGGATCCGCGTCGCATTCCATTGAGTAGAAGGAGTGGAAGGCCGAGGGAATTTCGAGCGAATGGAGCCCATTCGTCGTCCCAGTTCAACCTCTGCGCGAGTTGACGCTCTCTTTATCAATGCCTGCGTGAATGGCGTCCGGACTCGCTTTGAGTGAATGTTCTTCCGCCAGGTCAGTGTGCTTGCTGTTTAGAGTCAGCCTTGATCCGTCGACTTAGCTCAGATCGAGTGCCAGCTCATTAACCAGTGTGCTGCCTCTCCGAAAGAGTGTTCATTTGTCAGCCGAGCTTGATTTTGAGTGAACGTTATTCGTTCACTTCAGTTTCTTTTTTTTTTGTGAATGTTCATTGAATGTTCATCATTCGTTTGGATAAATCGCTTCGAGCGAGTTTCATCAACGTCAGGTTGATTGGAGGTTAACTGTGCTGCTTATTTCTCTATTATGAACGTTTATTTTTTCAGCGCAGGTCAATTCAACTCGATGTTAATTCGACAGTTTAGCTCAACTAGGAGGGAAATGTACGTGTACCAGCTTAATTCTGCTCGAGCGATTTCTCATTTATCTCCTTAGTAAATAGGGTACAAGCATTCGCCAGATAAACCCAATTATGAGTCAACGCTTATCCTTGGTCTTATTTCCCTTCGAGTGAATAATCGTATTCGTACATTTAGATCACTTAGGAGTGAATACCCAATCAACAACATAGTTTTGTTCGTTTTCCAACCAAGCTTAGGTTGAGTGATCTTTCATTTGTTTAACTAAGCGCTTGCGTCAAAAAGTCTCATAAGTTTTCCGTAATAATCTCTCCGGATCCTATTAAGTCGAATTTCGTTTCTATTTGACTGAAGAGCTTAAGTGCGTCTAATATCTGAAGAGTGGGTATCTTTGTGGAATAAAGATATAGTATAGAATTCAAATAATATGAATTGGGTCAATTGTATCTATTTACGGTCAATAAACTTTAATATTTTTTTGGAACCATCTCAAATTACTCCTCGGGTGAACATGGAGAGTTACCGATATTGAAAATTTTCTGAAATTTAGACGATTAATGCGTATGACGATCCACACGTCATATCTGTCACGTGTTGCTACATCACCTGACGATGATGTTTTAACATTGAAACCGGTCGCATTAAATTTTATTTTGTGGAAAATTGCTATTGTTAATTAATTAATCCACACGTTAGATCTTCGTAGCGTTGATATTCTAAATACTTTGATTAAGTTCACCATAAGACTTGAATTTGGACTCTTAATTGATTGCATTCCGTACATTGCCCATCCTTTTCACGTCCTGAATGTAAATAAAATGCCGAACACCTATCGACATCAACCCAATATTTTATTGGGCAATCATTAACAAAATTACTTTCAAATAGTTCAGAAAAATCACGTTCTTTCACCAGAATTGGAACCCGTATCGATATATTTCCGGTTGAATGCTTAAACCAGGTAAGGTAACGTGGCGTCTTATTTTCTAAGAATACCCTGCAACTAAACCCTGGGAATAACTCAGCCAATAAGTCAAGGCATATTGGTTAGAATCCCGGTCAAGGTGAACAATATATTTTCTCTCTGTAAAATCGCCACAATTGTGTCCATTCCTTTAGTATTAGTCCTTGCACTCACATTATCAATTTCTTTCTTCTCGTAATCCATCCTTGGCCTTCATCTGTAGGCACGAGGTTCATTTCTTTCGTCGGATCATGACGGTGTCGGTATGTCTCCTAAGTTAACTCAGTTTGGTTTCCTTCTCTTCTCTCCACTGTCTTCTAAGGGCTTCTTCTCCCCTATTTGTCCACGCTCTTTGTACGTATGACCACGTCGTAAGCTACTCCACTCCCTCTGTCCTTTTGATTTCTGTTATCCTTCTGCGATATTATCTTTCGTCTGCTTCATCTTTTTTACCCATTTTCCGATTTTGTGAATGTATCATATTCGAAGATGGAAAGAATCCGAAATTTTTCATGTTTTATTATCGGACGCTGTATACCGGCGCAAAATCCCAAGCATATTAAGTTGAAAAAGATTTTCTGCACCAAAAAATACGTTGCTATTATGGGACGTATCAGCTCCAGCCGTACTTTTTTACAAATGACCAAAGGATGGGTGGGAGAAATTAGAAGAGAAAACGAATTAAATAAATAAATACATTAATTAAAAAGAATAAATGAATAAAATAAATAAATGAAATAAATATGTAAATAATTAATTCAAATTAAATAAAAATAAAATGAAATTATATAAGGGGGGTCAGAAAAGAAAACGATTAAACCAAAATACGATAAAAAACGCTCTGGCTAAGGTGCAGCATACTAGATAGTTACCGTACGCTTCATACAAAATATGCTGCGTTTTAATGCTGAGTATTCTATCGGTATAGCAGAGTTGATTTAACCAAACTATCGCTAAACTTCACCGCCCCGCCTAACACGGCACTAGCAACGTGACACTTGGTATTTCAGTTATAACGTTCGTTAATTCAGAGTACTCCCTGTCTTCTATCATTCCAAAATTAAAACAAGCCTCTTCAATTTCGACGCTTTTAATAACTCCTACGCAAAGACATTAAAAGTGGGGAGTATCATGAAGTCGTTTCATTTCTAAACTTGACACCCGACCTACATTATCCCTTCAGTACGCTCATAATATTTTCCATACCTCAGTTTCCTAAAATCCTCCCCTCTTTCACGGTCTTCAATATTACGAACTCGGAATGCTCCGCATCCACTTCAAGTGAGTGAACACATAAGACTTAGAAGTACACATAAATCCGGTGTCCGTGTTTTATGTGTGAAAAATTCTTGAAATTGGTTCTATCCGCTTTGAAGGGGTTCCGATGGCAACGGTCATTGTGACGGGGGATCAGCCGCCCCTTGCATTCGAGGGTAAGCAGGAAGGTCCGAAGTGGGGAAAGTAGGTCAGGAACGACAGGTGCGGGAGGAGTTGGAATATAGGTGGAATTAGCGATGCAAGCACTGAAATTCGCTTGGAGGATTCCGACGTCCCTCAAGGTATTTCGGTTTGGATGAAGGCCGAGGTGTTTTCATACTGGGCTTCGTAGAAAAAAAATGGCGTTTCGCGGGAGGAGGAGGAGAGAGAACATCCCTCGACCCGAATTCACTAGTGGTGGAAGAGATTCCATTTGATCTGATTTCACGAACGTCGATCGAAGAGAGACGGTCGATCCCGGCGGAGTGACAGCCGGAGGATAGGCACGAGACTTGACTGGGCGTAGTGAGCAGGCAGGCAGGTGAACGTCAAAGCACTTGCAGGTGTTCCGTTTCGTCCCCTTCCACCGCCGGAAGAAATTCACCGGCACAGAAGTGCACCCCCTGGACGAAGGGGAGATTCCTTTCGGGGCCTCGGTTGGCATAATGTAATTTCCTTCGAATGCTCAGGGTCTCGCAAATTCTCCACAAACAGCGGCGATGGACAAACCCCGAACCTGAACTCGATTTTCTTTTCACCTCCCACATGAAATGGTCATTGGAGATTAGTTAAAAATCAACGGTAAGACAAACAGACAGCTAACGGAAAAAAATCGCGAATTTCAACGGTCGAGATGGCATTTTTAGCGTGATTTCACATCTTTTATGGGGAAAGATGAATTTGACCCTATCGTTCTTGAGTCAACTTGCCCAAACAATTCCAATGAGAAGCTCAAGGCCAGATTTAACCGTTAACTGGAAATAGTATGTCAATAGCAGTAATGTTTCTAGGTGAAGCTCTTCTGAGATTTGAATAGTTAAAGCCAATTTTTTTGGTCTAAAAATGAGGAGTTACGATTTTGTTCCATTTCATTTTGGAGTTTCATTAGTAGGATTTCATTTGATGGAGTTAGATATAGCGTGTATAATTTTTCTCTAACTATTAAATATATTAGTTCTTCTTTCATACCATTGGTTAATGGCGGCGACGTTGACCTAAGAAAATCGAAGGTTGACGGTGAAAACATGGAAATGGTTCCTTCCATTTTCAAATCTTATCAGTGCTTGATAAAAATATCCTGAAACACATTAATATGTAAAATAATAATATTTTTACGCATCGCAATATTATCAAGGATGGAAGTACGAAAACGTCGAGGTCTTTTAAGGGCGTGACGCAGCGAAATAACGACGAATGCCCGGGTGAAGGAAAAGGGATGATGCACTCATACGAGCAATTGATGAATGAATGGTAGAGTGTCTGATGGGAAACATGAGAGGAGCATAGATTGTATGGAGGGGTGGGAGAAAGAGAGAGAGAAAGAGCGAATAAGGGTGGGGGTCTCTTTGCTTTCGTTTCCCCGGGTTGGGGAGGGAGGAGGAGGGGGAGGAAGGGGGTGGATGTGAAGAGCTCTTCTCCCGCCGGAAGAGGGTGGAAGGAAAATCCTCGTTCAACCCCCTCGAAGATTTCCCACGGAGTGAGCAAATTAGCCAAAGGGCTAAGGGGAGAGTGACTCTCTATGGTGAGGGTCGTTGGTCTTGTCGCTCTGGACGACGATGGAGATGCACTGGCGACGGATGTACCCCCGCGAGTTGTAAAATGTGATTTGTGATTAGATTTTCACTGGCAAAAAATCACAAGCCGATTGAAATTCATAGGCAACTTTGTTTTGTGTACGGAGACGGAATAATGAGTGAAGACAGAGGGAGGCAGTTTAAGTTTAGCAATGGCCGCACCAATGTTCACGAGGACCTGGTGGGGGGCACTCCCACTATCTGCAGCGTTGGGTCACATTCCCTACCTGCGTCCATGTGGGAGGAGACCAATGTATGTTGTATGTCCGTGCGGTAGTGGAATTGGGCCTTCTTACTTTTCAAATTATAGCTTGTACGTAATTGGATACATTTTTACTGCATCCTTAGCTGTAATTGTCTGTTAATTGATAGCATATTTATTTGCATGCGTCTAAGTTTAAATGGTTTTTGAATGATTTTATACGCCACTGTGGGTATAGGTTTGCATAGATGTGTAGATTTTGTACGTGGTTTTATTATTATTTTTTATGAATGGTGACATAACACCACCCGCTACACGCCCTTGCGGCAGTTTGCGGGGTATTATGTAAATTTAGATGAACTCTGGGGCTGGCCTGGTCTTGTGACAGATGAACTGATGGATGGCCAGTTCGTGGACATCATAGATATTTATCCATTCACTGTTAAAATAGCAACACCACTGTCACTCATCACATAGTCAGTGTACAGCGCAAATTTTCCGATCAATGTCAGCAGTTTTGTACTTTATTGCCAGTAAACACCTTATCAAAAAACGGATTTTACATTTGTCAGGATTTCCAATTGTATCGTACATTTGACTCGCTACTGTTTACAAACGGCAACAAACGCGGCCTTCCAAACGCTGTACCTTGAGGCGTACAGCCCCTATTATATGGCAATACAGCAAACATTTGGCCCTCCTCACTTATGTACATGTATATATATATACCCACACACACACATATCTATATACTCACTCGTATATACGAGTGTATATAAAAAACCATGAACACAGTAAACAGCCCGAAGGTTGGTTTGGTAGGCGATGGTTGAATTCACCCAGGACTAAGTCCTTCACGGCGTGGGAATATTCACACATTAGGGTAGGGGGACCAGTTCCTTTCCCTGGGCCGGTTATGGTTTCCCAGGAAGATCTGGTGCCCAAAAAAACACATAGCTTGGGTGGAGCTACAGGTGCCCTGATTGCCTTGCCCGGGAATCGAATCCGGGTCCTCCGGTCAGTAGTCCAACGCTCTACCCCCTGGACTACCGCGACTCACATGGGTGTATATTTTATATTTGTACATAAAATTCACTAAATAGTCATAGCAAACACAGAAACTACAACATATAAAAGAGGGACTCACTAGTTCTCGAATTTTCGGTGGTGCAACCACCTTTCTCAAGAGGAATTAGGAACAGAACTCATATATATATATATATATATATATATATATATATATATATATATATATATATATATATATATATATATATATATATATATATATATATATATATATAGAATAAATTTTTGTTTATACAGGACAAGTAACTGGCCCCACTACTCTGATGTATCATTCTCACACGTTCAACAACATTCCCCAGTATTCTTTTGTAAATCTTTTTTTTATGGCTTGTCCATACTGGCCCCGTATGTGGTTCACCTAGGAAGAGAATTACTCTTTTCATAAAAATTCATCACTTAACAATTTCATTAGTCTACAATAACCAGGTGTCGTTTAACCACTTCATAAACATGGTTGGTTACAATTTATATTTATAAACCTTATTGATGAAAATGAGAATCTTTTTCAAAATTTTGGCAATTTAAAAAAAAGCATTCAATTTGACTTTCATTGTGACTATTTAAAAGACGCCTTTCATATTATTTAATGTTGCATTTATTTAATGTTAAATTAATAGTTTTAATAATAACAGAATATATTTCGCTTAGTTTAGAATTTGTGTTCATTGTAAAATGTATTCTGTTGCAATGTTGAAGACTGTCAGTTTTTTTATTCAGTTTAAGTATAGCGTAAGCGTTTCGTGAACATTAGCGGCATCTATCAGTAAGACTTCTAATGAACTCATTTTTCCCCTTTAGAAGAATAATTTTACGCAGGAATATTTACTCGAACGTATTTTGGCGCGTTGCTGTTAAATTCAGAGCATTTTATCATATCAAGAGCAAATGATGTAAATGGAGAATTCACCCCCCCCCTTCTATTTGTCCTATCGATGGATCTCAGGCAGCCTTGTGTATGATGGAAGTAATGTAATGCAAGTAGAATGGCTGGTAACCTATAAACCCCTACCATACGTCCTTAAGACGGCTTGGTGGGGGGGGGGGGGGTAGTGTGCAGATGCAAAATTTCAATTGATCCCAAATCTCTAAATACCTAAGGCTAAGACGAGGGTAATCCCAAAAATAAGATCTCCGAAACGATGGGGACGCAAAGAAAAAATGTATGCGGCTGTTGGCGGCTCTGTTGTGATTGTTGCTTCCACCACGCCGAAACAAGCATGCGTGCGCATCGCTGGGACACTCAGTCTATGATTGGCTGCCGTTGAGAATGGAGCTCCCGTTGCATGTTTCCGCCGAGTGTGAAGTTCGTGCAATTATTTGGTTTTCTAATGCAAAATGGGTTGAACCGCTTGGAATTCATCGCCAATTGATGAAAGTGTATGTACAACCGTGCATGTCAAAAATGTTTGCAAGTGGTGTAGAGAGTTTGCATCCGGTCGTACTGAAATACACGACGAACAAAGGTGCGGGAGATTGACTTCAATTTCGGACGAGACTGTCGCGAAGGTTGAGGAAACCATGCGTAATGATCGGCGGAGCACACTGGATAAACACTGAATTTTGGTTCCTGATATTTTTCGGAGCACCATCCACACAGGATTTTAACGGAAAAGTTGCAATGCGGATATACAAAAACTGTCACAGCGTTTTCAAAAATTCATCGACCGAAATGGAGATTATGTAGAAAAATAGATTTTTGATCAATATTTAACAAAAAACAAATGGTTTTCTCTATTTCTAAAAAAATGGATACCTTACTTTTGGGATTACCCTCTTATTTCCAGCGATTCACTTAGGATTTTGTGAAATGATTGGCAATGGCGGTCGAAATTAAATTTATGCGTCAGTGCAAAGCAATACCTGGAAATACCAGTCCCAAATATGCAATGTGAACGTCGTCTCATACTCGACTCCAGCCATATTTGTAGAACTGGCGTGAGAGGCAGGCGTGACAAACGGACAGTGCCTAACGTACTTATATATAAGGTGGTGGCCGGGGAAGGGTCACTGGGGAAGGGGGATGTGCGTGGCCGAGGGTATCTCTTTTGCCCTCATATTCCCCGTCCTCCTCACATATTCCCCTCCTAGGGAAGTTCATTCCACTCTCGAGTATTCCAGGCACGTGCCGGCGATCCCCTCCGTCAGTTGTATTTTATCACGAGGGGGATAGGGAGGGGGGGTTGGATGACGACCCTTGAAAAGGCGTACCCTTGATCCGGGAGGGGTTTGCAGAAGAGAACTGGGGGAATGACCGACGATGGCATCGCATTTGCATATACGTGATATGATGTTATATCCAAAGTGAAAACGGATATGTATAATCCGATAGAAACGTTTAAAAAGACAGCTGGGAAGTATTCCAAGGCGCGTGACACATGACTTCTCTAAAGGCCTTAAAAGGAGCGATAGTTGTCGACCATCCAAAGGTTTGTGTTGAGGGTGGATTTGCCGGATTTATTCGAAGGAGGAGGAGGATATTCGATACTGCATAGTAAAATTCAAAACATGTAGTCAGTAAAGATATTACCTAATTTCATCATCAAATGTGGTTCTTCTTAGCGGCAGGTCAAGTGCACCACCGTTGCCTCCATCTAATCCTGACCCTGAGCTTCTGTTCTACGGTTTCCCTACATCCTCTTTCTCTTCGTATCACCCGTACATTTTTCCCATTCCTCCTTGTATTTTCTCCTGAAGATCTCTCAATAGCTACCGCTAGTGTCTTATTTCCTCTTATCACAAGTCCAATTCAGTGTTCTTTCCACTACGAGATCGCGTTCACAAGTGCTCTAATCATGCTAATCCTGTTTAAAATATTTAATCCTTAAAAGAGAGTTTCATTGGGGAGCTCTTCGTTAATTAGGGATTATTTTTCTTCATGAAGAGTGGCTGAAATTTGGCAATATGAAATCTTCTTTAAGATATAAAATGAATTCTTCCCCAGAAAACGTTACTTAATGATACACCCCCTATCTCCCCCAGAAACCTTATCATATCGAAGACAACCCTCCTCGAAATGTAGCTATTCTCCTCAATGAGTAATATTCTAAGCTTGGACTCGCCCACACCAAGAATCGGTATCATGACGTCTTCGTGACATCTCGTAATGCACACGTACGCACCTCAAACTCTACCCCTCCCCTTCCCTGCACTTTTCTCCCCTCTCGCGGTTCGAGGGTGTTGCCATCGGACTCCCGTTATTGAGGGGGAATGGATATGATGCACATGGGCCGCCCCTTCGCGGGGATGAAGCGGATTTGCCGGACGTTTCAGCTTTTCGAGAGACCCAGTTGTTTTGGCGGATGGATGGGAGGGGTGGCGGCGGAGCGGAGTTAGGCCCGTGTCGGAAGGGAAGTCGTTTGCCTTGGCCCACTCACGCGCGGGGCGGTCCAAGAAGGGTGCTGGATGACGACGAAGGGGTGGATGCACGCGGCCGCAAGGTCGACGCACTCGACAATCTGTCGGAGGTCATCAGCGTAATCATCTCATTTTTTGGGGAAATTGGGCAATTGTGGTCGCTTCTGAAAAGATGGCGCGGCCTCATTGTACGTGAAAAGTGGCTAATAGGTGCGTGTGTGTGCGTGTGTGCGCGCGCGTCCGGCCGCATGCGTATATGCGGCGTCCGCATATACGCATATATATGCATGTATGTGTGTGTGTGTACATATATTTTTAATGTACATGAGTTTAGTGCTAGCGGACAAAGAAAAAACACAGGGACACATAAAAAGAAAAGAAACAATATTTTTCGAATTTTCGGTGGTCCAAGCTACCTTTCTCAAGGAAGAGAAGGGAGTTCCTTACTTCAACTGCATTGTTTATTAACTTCTATACATTATTATGCACATCCGTGAGACTTTCACAGAAGTTATGAATACATATACATACAATATGTATGTGTTATTACTATCAGTAATCTACCAAATAAGGTAGGATTTGGATGGAAACAAGCTATCAAGCTATACAGCGCCGATTTCCTTGCCTCTTCCAAGAAAACCACCAAAGCATAACCAGACCCAACATCCTATTATATAAGCCCTCTTCAAATCTACAATATGTTCTTCAAACAGAAATTCTTAATTTCTTAATTCCGTCCAGCATCCCTATCATTTTCCTACCCCTTCCTCGTTTGGCTAACATTCTCCCCTCTATCACACTCTCCAACATCCGGTTTCTAATCAATATACTCTATGCATCCATCTTTGCTGAATCCTTCCCAATCCATTTCAGCAATTCTCTATCCTCCATCAATATACGTAGTTAGTCCTTGTTAGTTTTCTTCCTCTCTGCCACCTCACCTTTTACATCCTTCTCCAAACCCTCATTTCAAATGCGTCAACATCACGTCTATCATCCTGCTTCAATGACTAATGCTACGCTCCGCATCTAAGTTTGGACGTTCTATTTTTTTCCCTGGATGTCAAAAATTGGAACTTCATAGGAGATTTATTTGAGGATATGATTGAAATAACATGCGGTTCATTTCTTTAAGAATAGCTAAGCAGCATTTTTGTGGTTTTCTCTGAAATACCATTTTGGAGTATCAGTCGGTCACTTGATAAGTTGTTTGAAATATTTCACGAATTAAGAATCAGCACGTTTGCTAGCATCACCTATAAAATGAAATAGCGAGTTGAATGCATATATATACTTTGAATTTTACACACACATATACGTGTATATATATACTTGCATGTATATACAAATACATATACGATATTGGTATTTTGAGGACACTCACACTTATTCCAAAATGTTGGAGTTGAGATTCCGAAAACTGAGGAGTCGACTGAATTGACCTAAGTTCCTTCTTTCCTCTGAGGAATGTATTGCCACCAAAAATTTCGGACAATGTGTGAGTGTCCTATGTGTTTTCTATATAGTTTTGTTAGCTAACACCATCTCGCTCCTTTTTTTAATTATTTTTTACAACCGTGAGATTTTCGTATAAGATATAAATATGTATACCATGAACGGTTCATCTGCGATATGAATGTTGTTTGATCCTTAGTCATTGTAATGGGAAGTACAATCAGTTCAGATGAAGGACGCAACCGAATGTTCCATTCACTCTCCTCTCACCTCTCTCCTCGCCTTTATCGGGTGCAATTCGGTGTCATCCGACGCGCTAGCCCGATTCTTTCCTCCCTTCTCACCCCGCCTCCTTAACTCCAAGGGGATCTCTTTTATCTTCAGCGTGAGATCGGCGCGTCCCTCTCTTCCTTCCTCTTATCATCCTACCGTTTTGGTGTGGGGCACTAATCGCCCCATCCGCCGCCTGTCCATCTGTTTGATCTCCCGCATTCCACTCTTGGCGCCACCTCGATACCAATCATCTTCCCGTTCACCCCACATTCACTCTCCCTTCCGCCATCCCCCCCCCCAACCCACCGCCTCTACCCTTCACCTCGGATTCATTCATTAGCCCGCTCTTTAGTCTTCCGCCTGCCCCATCCTCGTAGCGGGGCGTCACTCCTGCCGCCGATAATTGCCTCTCCTTTCCGGCAAAGGCTTCTTCGCCGTCGAAATCTCCCGAATTGCAACCATCACTCCTCTCCTCCCTCACTCTCTCTATCTATCATTCCCTCTCCTCTTCCTCACGTGATTGTGTTCCCGAAAACGTCCCTTCCCCCCTTCTCCGTTTATTGAAGCCGCTTCGAACTAGGCATTACCCTGCGCAGAATGCAAGGTGAATCATTTCGCAAAGCGATGACCTGATTTAAAGTCGTTAAAAAGTGTTTTCTACGCGGTGAATGATGCCGGCTACCTGCCTAAGCTGAAATCATGAGCGATGCTGCAACAATATACGATTTCCCATCGTATTGATTTCAATGAAGATCAATTATGTTGAGATTCCCAGCCAGACTGTTTTTATATAACTTGAGGGTATTCGTATTTCCATCTACCCCAAATTAATAAAAGTCAGAAATTCCAAGTTTAAATTTATTTCGGATAAACAACTCCCTTTTATTTTACCAATTTTCTTTCTACATATATAGTAGCTACCCTAGAACGCTTCTTTGATCTTAATCGCTAATGTCTCTCTGTTCCTCTCCGGATTCCAATTATTTGTTCCGAGAATTGTCCATTATTTATTTTCACAGAGAACCTTAATATTTGCTTAATTTATTTTTTACATCCATCTTCCGGAATCATTTATACCAGAAGTGACCCGTACAAGATATAGCAGCATGCTAATATAACAATTTTTTTCCTGAAATATTTTATGGTCAACCTCACCAACCTATGAATTACACTGTTTACAAAAATTAAAGGTAAAAGGTACATTGACCCTTTTAAAAATAAATAAATAAACATCATAGTCTCAAGGGAAAATTGTGAATTGCACCACATAACACCGTATTTTTTAGCACACGATTAGTTTAGACATTCTTTAGCGTGATACTTTTTGGCGGCACAGTTAACGGTAGCGGAGGTAGAACATGGAATAGGTAATGACTCACAGAAGAGATTACATTGAACGTTATCGCCGGTATTTTTCAACATGTGTGTTGATGAATTATAAGGGTAGCATGGGAAGGGGTGAAGCTTGGAATGAAGGTGAGAAGCGAGCTAATTAGGTCAGTTTTATGTGAAGACGATCAAGTAATATTGAGCCAGGTAGCCAAGATGCTCGTAGTGCAGTCGCAAATGTAATTGAGAGCTTTAGAGTAACAACGCCCGAGTTTTTGGAAGAGTATTGACCGCAATTAAACTGAAGTAATGAAATTCTCGAAAAATGGGAAAGCAAAGTTAAACGTTTTAGTAGGACGGAATTAATTAGCGCAAGTGATGTATTGATGTATTCGGGCAGTATTTTTTTAGAAAAAAAGGCATTTAAATGGGGGCCTTAGGAAAAGATATGTATTTGCAAAAGAGAAGCATTTTCAAAGAAGCTTTGAATTGATTACGAATGCACTCTGTAAATATATGAGGAAATGATTAGTAAAGACTTTTATGTGGAGCTTAGTGTTTACATAGATGTGAGAATTCGAGACAACAAGATAACGAAAGTAGATTGGAGGCTTTTGAGATATAAGTGCGTGGCTGAGACTGAATAAAATAAGGAAGGCAAACACAGAAGTTTTAATTAGGATGAAAGAAGAGAGGAATTTGCTAGGGGGAAAATACGAATGAGGTAGAGAAAGTGGGTGGAGTGGATATTGTGAGGCATGATGGTATGTTGCTAAGCCTGTGATATAAGATGGGAGAAAGTGAGATGTAAGCGGGTCATCGAGGAAGATGAAATAGGGTTGTACTATTACTAGACCGCATGAAGAAATGAAATGAGGAAATTAAGGAGGAAATCGGAAGTGCACACAGTACGGTATGTAGAAATAAACAATCACTTGGGACGGCTCAAAACCTAATTTTAAATTGAGTTCCCCGATTGAAATATGATTTGTTTGCATTTGTTCATATTAAATATACTCATACAAACCTGATTGGCTTATAATATTGACATTAACGCTGGTTTTTTTATTTTTAAGGATATTTTATTTATGCTTTTTAAGGTAGAAATTGGAAAATGTAAAATGTTGGATGAAAATAATCTGCCAAATGATGTCAAATTCAGAAAAATAAAATATTTAATGGAGATTTTCAGGATAGTGGCTATATATTAGCCATTAAAATTAGTTGTAAACAATATATATACATAAAGCTGAACTAATTTAATGGTCTAATATGTGAACAGGTGTAGTCGAGAATATTTATGAGTGACCGAGAAAGAAACGAAGAAAAGTAACTAAGAAATCAGAAACTAAGAAAACCCATATTCAAAGCAAATGAAGTAACGTGTAGCTCCATGCATGTACTCTCCCATTAAACCAATCTTAGGATCGATCACTTGCGGACAGATATTGCCTACATTAACAACCTAATATTACGTGCATTCGAGGAGGTCCTACATCACATTGCACCGCTGTTAAAAAATCTTTTGAGACGATTCGCGTGAAAGTAAAAGGCTACAGGAGTAATCACACTTGAACAAATCAGAGGTGACCGTTGGTAGCGTTTCATCATTTCAAGTGCCGGACCGAAGTGAGCTGGGAGAGGAACGTGCTGGGAAATAAGAAGAAAAATTATAAAATAAAACGAGAGAGATGTTGGAGGGGTTGAAAATTAGGCGCGGTGGGTTTCCATGGAGATTCCGCGATTGTTTGCGTTCGTTAGAGACGAAGAACGAGGCCCGCGTTCCCTGGAGACGAGGTCGCTCACGGAAATTGATGGACGTCCGAAAAAGAGAGAGAGAGATAGAGTGGGTAAGTGAGGGGGGAGGGTATGGGGATGGTAGGGCTGCGAGGCAATCAATTTGAAGGGCTCGGTGCTCGGGGAACACACCCGGTCGGGAGGAGGGTGAAAAATCGTTCTCCTCCGCGGAAATGAAGTTCTTTCTTGCTTTCTTCTTTCACGGAGAGCACCGGAGAAGTGTTTATGGTGTTCATTGAGTAGAAAAGTGCGCTCTGAGAGCCAATTTCGCTTTGAATTAAATTCATTAGCTTCGAAATCGTGATTCGAAAACATGGGTGTGATGGGAGTTTTCCACGATGTTTTGGAATGATTTCCCTGGCTAGGATTGATTGCGATCAATTTCATCCCATCACCCCCCTGTGCACTATTTCAGTGGGGGGCTTGGCGAGATAAAATGGTCGTAAAAAATTTTAATCCAAGAGACTTTTGGAGACCAAAGTACCAATTAGTTCAACTTGAGCCATTCTCCCAATGGGCATATCATTGAGTGTATTGCGTTTACGCTTCTTCTAGACGAGAACTCTTCAATCAAATATTAAAGGATAGCCAAGACAAGATTCTATTGAAATAATATACGCCACTGAAGAATCTGGGACCAGCTTTTCAAAGCCACTGGCCGATTTTCAAATTAAATACAAAACTTTTTAACTTGCACACATTGTGATGTTAAACAGTGAGAAGTAAATTTCAAGAAACTCTAACAGTTACTTTAACGGAGTCATCCGCTATGTGTGCATTATAATGCAACCATTTCAGGGAGTAAAAATCATTCGCCTTGACCGGGGTTCGAACCCGGATCCCTCGATATCCGGCAGAGTGCTTTAACCACTTAAGCTACCGAGACGTCATCTTCTACAAAAGTATTATTATCATACGACTCATTTTATGCAATAAACAGGGACCTGTAAACTGTGAAGTTGATTTGAGAAAATGACACCTGAGGTCGCCCCGCTTCTATTGGCGAAAGAATATATAGGACTGTGAATACAATAATCCTTGTTGTGTGCATACATTTACTGTAGATTGATTCTTATGATTTGTGCGTGTCCTGCCAATCACAAAGCATAAATCGTCTTGTACTCACAGTTAATGCCACATTTGTTTAAAAATCCCATTTCTAATTGTTCAATATGATAAACTTATGCTTGCAATAAATTCACATATAAAAATTATTATGGCGTTTCCTCCGTTATTTTATCTTTGCTTCAAGCCGCAGACATTTTTTGACAAACTCATATCTTAATGCGGAATAATTCGATTTAAAGTGTGATTAAAAAGTGCTTGTAAATCCGAGGCATGTTTTATAATCGAAATAATGGAATTAACCCAGTTAGGGCATGTTGAATATGTAGAAAGCCAGATTCTCCTCCTGTTATCAGTTTTTTCATTATTTAATGTAAAACCATGTATTTTGGCCAGAAATCGAACCTGGGCTCTACCCCTGGACAACTACGACCCATATACATACACACACACACATATATACTTAAAAAAACCATAAACACAGTAATCAACCCGAAGGTCGGTTTAGTAAGTGATGTTAGAGCTCACCCATGTACCAAGCCCGACGGCGTGTGAATATTCACACATCAGGGTAGGGGGGCCAGTTCCTTTCCCTGTGCCGGTTATGGTTTCCCAGGAAGATCTGGTACCCGAAAAATCAACTAGCTTGGGTGGAGCTGCAGGTGCCCAAAGTGCCTTGCCCGGGAATAGAACCCGGGAACCTCCGGTCAGCAGTCCAACGCTCTACCCGCTAGACCACCGCGACCCGCACATACATATATACATATACTTGAAATGGACGCTCTCCGGCGAGGCACAAACGTACAGATACATAATATTCAACGGTCGGGCCGTCGAAATGTCAAATACATACTGTGAGTGTCCTTTCTTATATTAATATATATGTGTGTGTGTATATATATATATATTTATACATAAATATATAACTTAGACAGCAACACACAATATGAGAACACATAAAAGGAACACTCACACGTTATTTCTTGATAATTTTGACGGATTAGAGCTCCATCTTCCTCGGAAGATGGAGCTCTAATCCGAACTATATATATATATATATATATATATATATATATATATATATATATATATATATATATATATATATATATAATATTCCGGTTAAGGAAATATTTTTACATTTGTGATCTGCTCAAAATCCGCCTTCCCCACATGTCCGGAGTTCGCCTTTTATGTGTTTTCCTATCCCCTTTCCTTATACTTATTTCTGTTTGAATGAATATTTGTTCGCTGTATGGCAGGATTTCATATTTGAATGTATATATATATATAAAAAAATATGTATACACACATATACTTCTTGCTTTAAACTTTTCATCGCCTCAAAAATATTTTTAAAAAGTCCATCGGCCAGTTATGATACTTATGTGTCGCTGCTTAAGTCCAATTATGATTTTACGGGCCTCACTATTGTTCTTATCAGTAGTTTAAAACACGTGAACCCCGCCTTTGGGGAATTTATCCTGAAGAGAGAGGCAGTTGTGAATGGGATAGCATATAAAACACACCCGGAAGTGGGAATATGGAACACATCCGGTAGCTCACGTACTAGTTGAAGTTGTGTTATATTTTTAATGGCAAACGATATGCAGTATGGGTAGCTGTTTGCTGGCATTTTTTCATGCATTCAGGAGAAATAGAGTGCTTTGATGTTCACGGAATATTTCATCCTATGCACACCCTGGAATGTATTTTGTCGGAACATCTGCGTCCTCGTACGAGTATTGAGAAGCGAGATCAAAGGATGCCTTTTGGAGAGATCCTTGAAGAGTACGCCGTTACGGCGAGAGATAGGAATGGGAGATAGCTGAGCGGGTTGCAACAAGTGATCTTTTCAAAATGAAATTGAGTTGAACTGTGGTCAACATTACTTCTGTCGCACTATGCCAACTCTTTTGCGTTTGCCGTGTGTAGAGTCTGGAATTGCAGGGAAAATATTGTTTTCCGAGTCATTTTTCTTTTTAAATGAATATTTCAATCCCCTCTACTAATGTATCACGCGGAGCTATTGCTGTGGGAAGTAAATGAGTAATTAGTCCTTAAAAGAACTGCGGGAAATGCCGTGGCTATTACTGAAGAATCTGCTCACTGAAATACTGCATTCATCAAAATAATAACATAAATGGCGACGAATGATCGAATTCAGGTTAATTTTTTTTCATTTGATTATGCTTTAACATTAACATAAACGCAACCTATCCGAGTGCGTATGCATTAGTTCATATTTTCTCACACGTGAGATCTTTTTGCACCACTACCATATTCATCACATATTTGCGGCAGTGGTGAAGCGGTAAAGAGTGTTCTGAATACTCCATTATTCAATTAATAATGGCGAACACCTAAAGAGAAAATAATGAAGTTTTCAATTCTTTTATCTTTAATATCAATGACATTAATTTTCGAGTATATTTCTTTGGCCAAACTCGAGAAAAAATACTTGCATATTCGCAAATGGAGGCAATCGTTCTCCCACTACGGCATGGTAAATCGAAGTGAATTTCGATCATTTTCAAACATAAATATGTTAATTAGAATTCGAGTGACCCATTATTATTTCCGCAGCGACTTATATCAGATACCACATTCAATATTATACGTTGAATTGAGGACATGATTAAAAATTAAGTTTCCTAGTTGACGGAAGTACTAAAACTTCACCCGATAAAAATGATTCGCTATGTGTTGTATCCTTTTAGCTATTTCCTGGCCAGTCTGAGGTCATTTCGGTCAAGATGAATGATATTTAACGCTGGAAAATATTTCCCAATCGGATGAGAATCCTTAACTCTGGAAGTGGGATTTAAAAACAGATTGTAAATATTTGATGATCTGCTTGCAACCATTCTATTCCACATCAACACCGAAACTCTTTAGTTTGCAAAGTTTTGTGGAAGCCAGATGAGAATTTGCGAACGCGATTAAATTGAAACTCTTAGGAATTTCATTTTGTTTCAAGGTTAAATATAATTATATTTGGAAAAGGTATAGAAAAAATGAACAATTTTCTAATCGCGACCGTAATTGTAACTCCTCGAGTAAAAACTAGAATCAGGTTCGTAAATCCTTAAGGTTCAGAGCTGAATTGAACTCATGGAGTCCAAATTGGAAATGTGAAAATTAAACTTTAGAGGAAACTGCATTTTTTTCTCAGAAAAGTAAAGTTTCCATTAAGTTAAGTCTGCAATTGTACGATTTTTAATGATCACTATGGGAGCGCTTAGAGTTTGAAGCCGTCGCCGGTTCTATCTTCTGAAATTTTAACCTTCCCTTCAATTTTTCTGTTCATTCTCTAAATTATTTGTTTCCATGTGAGTTTGGGCCTTCATGTCCCTCTGTCAGACATGTAACATTAGTTTTAACTCTTTAAGGTCGTCTCTGATCGTCCACCTTACTCAAATGACCATAGGTACTCTAGCGTCAGTAGCTTGAGAAGGATTTTTGAATACAAATGACTAGTTCCTTCCCGAGCCAACAGAGTAGTATTCTTTTTATTATGGAGGTTTCTCAGAGAAACCGATCGCCTCTTCAAGACTTAACGTAGTCCCTTTCACTTCAGAAGGGATTTTTCGCAAAATCATTGGAAAACCCAGTTGAAGGTACGCCAGCAGACCACGGTTTCAACCGCTACAGGTACCAACGGACCATTCTCGTACATTCTAAAATAACTGTATTTACATTTTGTGTGTGTGTGTGTCATTTTCTTCTGTGTTACATTCCTATCATTTTTTCATCTTGACACTCGACTTAATTTTTGGAAAATATTCCTTTTTAAATCCCTGGATTCTTTCTTCACTCGTCATTATTATTTCTCAACATTTGGAGCCGTAAAAAATGATGGGTTCAACAATGACGTTGTTCACAACGTTTATTTCTGGTAACTAGAGTAGTATCTTTAGTTTGAGTACCGCTTGGAAAAGATTAATTAAGTAACTTCACCGCAATATTTGTTAAAACACATCACCGATTGAAGTAAACCAACAGAGACATTAAAAAGGTTTATGTTTTTCATTATAAAATGGATCGATTCCATAACTTTACGCCAGGAACTATTAATTTTTTTTTCAATTATGTTTCGAAACTTGTGAGTTTGTATTGTACTCGTATTAAATATTATTTTCCTTTCACAAAAAAAATATTCTCTCGAAATCGAATCGATGTATTTTCCTTTGTATTCCATGTTGTATTCTTGCCTTTAAAAAAATCAGAGACTAGATCTCCCTCCCGAGTGCGCGTTTCATTTCGTTTTAAGAGCGCATTTTTTTCTCCAAAGTTATTAATGCAAGCGACCATTTTTCCCGAAGGACAGGTCGAGAGATGCGCCCGCTGGCATTGTGACGTTTCCGCATACGCCTCTTTTCTCTCTGCCCGCCGTCGGTGGGAGGGGCGGCGCCCTTTGCTGTCAGCCACTTGGTAGTGATGTGCTCCCCTCCCTCCACCCCTCCCTCCTCCCGCAACTTCCTCTGGTATTCCCACGGGGGAAGCTATCCCACTCTCCTCCCCCAACCCCCGAAAGATAAAGCCCATTACTCAACTGATAAAACCGAAATGGCATAATCCCTCCCACTACCCTCCCACGCCAGCACTGAAAACTGACTTATACCCATTCGTCAGACCAGAAATATCAATCCCCTTGAGCACACCGCTCGTCACCTTACCGAACGTTATCGTTCTTCCGTTCCTGCGACGAGCGAGAGTCTCGTGAAACTCACGGATTTGCGAAGGTCGGCAGGTCTGTTTGCACAATTTCGGGAAGTCGTCAATCCTGAGGGACTGTTTACTTCAACTCACAACTGGTATGATTACCAAATCATTGCCCCATGATTAAATCAATTAAAAAAACCCATTTTCCAAGTTGGGAATGACTAGAACCAGGTCTGCAGAAACAGAGAGGAAATGAAGGAAATGGAGGAAATATTGCGAAGAGTTATTGAAAAACAATCGGTAGAATTACCGGCAAAAGGAATGAAGAACGTTGTTAAAGGTAGACATTGGAAGAAGAAAATAAGAGAAGAATATCCTCGTGGTATGTACCAATAAAATAGATGTATACCTTATATTGAATTCTTGTTATGACCTAAGGCGATACCCATGCGTATTAAACGTGGGAAATTATTATAAATATTGTAGTGTACCAGTAAAGGTTTTTAATGAAAAAATATACTGCTATTTACCTCTAAAACTCGCCTAATGTGACACAAACTGTCATCCCACACTGCAATAAACTAAAAAATAAAAAAGACTCTCATTCCTGCATACTTTTTGCATCCCTTCATTATGTTCTACATTCTTTTTTTCTCACTCTCCTTCGATCGCTCAAAATTCTCCTCCCTTATATAAGTCTCCAACATTCCATTTCAATTGAAAATGCCCTGCATCTGCTAGCTTCCATTTAGCTTTCTTCGAGCAATCTCATCTCCCCCAACTTGACCAAAAAGATTCTTTATTTACTTTCTTCTTCGCCTATTTAGCTCTATCTCTATTCTTTCCCACTCACAAAATCTGCGAAATTCCCATTCTACGTCTATATCCTCTATCATCATCGACCAAGTTTCTGGGCCGCTCAGAATCACCCTAAATACCTACGTTCTGTGCAATATTTTTACAAAATCTTTACCCCAAGCTTCAATTATCAACTCTCTGTTTCTTAAAGCTTTTCTGAATAACGCAATTCTTTTTTATCCTTACGTCTTTGTCCACCGTCGTCTATAATACTCGGTAAATTATAGACTTTCAATTATTTAATATCTACATGTTATTGTTCATTTCCCACATGTTTAGTGTCAATCGATAGTCTTCTTGTTTGTTCTGTACCTCAAATGCATAAATATGTCAAAAGAAATTGAAAAAATACTTGACCGGGAATACGAGGAAGTATTGTTTTTATTAAGGATGGATTGCGTAGACGAGTAAGCGACGACGAAGAGGCATTCTGAAGTGACAAACATCGATGGGGTTTCCGTGGTTGTTAGGTGATTATGGAATCCGGGGCCATATACCGCAAGAGGATTCGGAGGGCATAGCTTGCCGACCTGATCTGCGGTTGTCCGCCCGTCAAATCGGCGCTCGCCCGTTCAACGACTCGGACGAGGCGCTGAAGTGAACGGGACGTCGCAATCGGTCGCTCAGAATCGTTTCTCAGTCCGATTCAATCTCTGGAGAGGGAGTTCACGGCGGCCTTTCGTGTTTCTCTCAATAATTACAGGTGTCGTATCATCTGTGGGCCATCAACGACGAGCCGCCATCCGGAAGAAGAGCCATCAATTCCTTTTGGAGGGCCTCCGAATTACGATCTCACGGACTCGGAGAGACCCCCGCGCTTCAATGGTGCGGTCAATCTTTCTCACAGCGCGGTCATAGGCATTGGGAGACGGCCGTAAGATTTACGGATTAGTGGCTGGATGGAGGGAAGGATGTTGAGGAGTTAAACCATTTTCGGTAGCATTTGTAAACCGTTCAAGGAAGACAATTTCAAAATATTTGTCTAATTTACTTTTTATTTTAGATTACTGGGTAAGGATTATAAGGTAAGACTAATTCAAACTTTGATACGGAGCGATCAAGATGATGGGTGTCGTTTGGAGCTTTTGAAGTTTGAGTGCGGAGAAGGATGGAAAAGTTCAAATTGCCAAAAATGAAAATAAACGGAAGTGCTAGGTTTGGTGAAAGGTAAGGAGGGAGGTTGTTGGGAGAAATCCACTGGAGGAATTGAAAAGATAGATTTGTAGTATTTTGATCGGCGATGGAATGTTGAAGAAGGTGATATTTAAAGGGGAGAACAAGCGAGCGAGGTATGAGTACAAAAGGGTAGTCTTGTGGGATGGAATGAAAGGTGAGAGGAAATAGGAGAAGAAGAGAAAGGAGGAAGTTGGAGAAGGTTATCAGGTTATACCATACCGTTGCACAATTGTTTGTCAAACCGAAACGACTTTAAACTGTAGCCTACCAACAATAATAATAATTAAAATTGTATTTTTCAAGACTTTTTTGGCCATAATGCTAGAGGAGGCACCAAATTCTTCCAGTAGTAGTAAAGGGTATTACATGCAGAAAAGATTGGGAAAAGTTGGAATGGAGTAGATAAATCAGCTTTGAGTAAGGTAATGGTTTTCGATTTTTCAAACTTTTGACCGGAGAAATATATATGATTAATATTCCATCCAGTTACAACAGTTCCTAGAGATTTGATTATTTCTATTTGTCAATTTTCTTGTGTGAGCAATTGCGGACAATAAATCTAAGGAACCGCTCTGCATGAAAACTGGACGCATTCCATCACAACGGAACGTCTAACTTTTCGCCATAAAACGACTTAGGGTTCTCACTACATATATTTAATTTCAACCAATCGCTATTAAGTGTTATCCAAAGAATCAACCAGCTGACTTTCCTGAGACAGTTTCCCTGCAAATAAGCACTTAAATTGCTGATTAGTTGATTGGGAGCGTTGGAGGGAAGTTGAGAAACAGAAACCGTGTTTATATTTTTGTTTGGACCAATAGGCAGTTAAGATATATGCAATAGTGCAGAAAAATCTCACATGCATCTTATGGAACGTTGGGTTATCAGAGAAAAAAATGTGTGCTACCGTTAAAATTCCTTCCGAGATTCAAATTTCTAAATCAGCCACAATAAAAATGCAAAGTCGTAAATATTTATTGGCATCCGTTAAGACTTATACAATAAACCAAATGAACAAAATTGGTATAGGTTTTAAAATTCCCGGAAAATTGAATAAATGGAATCATGCCGGCGATAATCAGTCTCGTAGTGCCCCAAATCAACATCTCCCCCCTCTTTCTCTCTCTCACTCTCTCCCTATTTTGATGAGCATAATGGATACTCATTAAAATGGTACGTTCAAGATGCTCAATAAAAATATACTTAAACAATTTATCAACGAAAACATTTGCCAGATTGTTCAACCACGCCTTTATATTGAGTAACATACGTTTCTTAGACAAAAATCCACCCGGGTTTCATACTTACAATAAATGAAGATTGTCTCCCACCAAAATTTTAGGCAATAAGTAATTTCTCAGACCTTCTCGCGGCCGTTGAAAACAAAAAAAAAGGAAATAACTCTTGAATCCCACTCATTCTCATCCACAGTTTCACATTGAGTTGAAAGAAAAACCGAAGAAACGAATACATTTGTGAACAGCGATAGGGGATGAATGGTGGGGATTGTTCGGTCGAAGACCATGGGGTGGGGGAAAGGAAACGGAATTAGTTTCGGGGCAATTAAGTTTATTAAAGATCGGTTCTGAATCCACCTCCTGAGGTCGTGCGATTTCGGCACTCCTTGACTTCTTCAATGGCCCCCCTCCTCCTCCCCTCCCTCTCGATCGTTTATTAGTTATATTCCTCCTATATTTATGATCACATCGTAATCCCCAAGGATGGACATTTCCACTTCGGCCATTATATCGAGCACTTAATACAAATGGAGCAAGATTGCCATTCACACCACTCGTCGTCCATAATGGGAAGAAGCGGGAGAGACACAAGGAGGAGGAAGAGATCAGACTCCCCCGTTTGCGATCGGGGAGGAATTTTTCGGGGGGTGGGGGAGGGAGGGAAAGGACTGACTGGCTAAGGGCGTGAGAGACAAATGAACATCGGCGAGCATCAAAAAGAAGAAAAAAAATAACTCGTTTCCTTTTATGCGCGCGCGGTATACGGCGTCTTCTTCTAACTCTAGAATGGGGTCACGTTTTGGGGGGTTTAACGGGTACTCACTACGTCACAACCCATCTTCCCATCGCCGTTGTTGATCAATTCACGCGCTCTCCAACGCCATGGAGTATTTTATACGAGACATCGAATCTTGCCAAGCGATCTGCAATAATTCAAGTAATGGTTTGTCGCAGCTTGAAAATAATGTATGTACACGTGTGTGTGTGTGTATATATATATATATACATATATATTAATATATATATATTTATAAATAAAGAGGAAGGCAACGGGAAACCACCTCAATTATTATTCCCAATATTTTTATGATGGGCAGTATAAAGAAATTAAGTCCTGGAAACTGCGGGACTCGGCACAAGAGTGTCGTGCCCGGCAGCGGGGGAGGTAAGACTTCCGCGGTCGTCATCCCACGAAACACTGCGGGGTAAAAATAACAGCAGCATGGCAGAAGACGAGAAGTACACAGAGATGAAGAGAGACCTGATGCAGAGTAGGTTGCGGGATTGGGTTTTGTTTGGAGAAACAAATTATTTATTTGATAGTTATGTCCATCCAAAAACTTACCTTAACCGGTAGATTACTTAATAATATATATGTATATATATATATATATATGAATATAGATATATATATATATAATGTGTGGTTATTAGGGTGCCACAATCTGTCAATCTCTAATCCCTCCTAGGTCGCTACGTTTCATCTATTAATATTGTCATAAATTGTTAGCCTTCTCAAATAATAAATTCAAACCAGGTATTCAACACTGAATCAAGAAAACAAATCACGCTCTCCATTTAGAAAAATGAAATTGATATAATTTGAGTTGACTATATAAGAACAAAATCAAATAATTTTCATAAAAGAGCTCAAAAAAATAAGAAACGAAATATAATCTTGAAACAAAGCAAAGAGTTGCCATACATTTTTTTCAACTTTTAAATAAATGAAAAAAAATACGTTGAATCACATCTTACAATTCAGGAAATAATTTTCGCCTCCACCCGAAGTCCCCCAACAAATCATAAGTAAATGTACGGGCTTATCAAAAATTATTCCCAATTTGTTTCTCTCTTATTCCTTTCCTCCAGAGTTTCTCCAGAGACTTCTGTATCAATGATTTCTATATACGAAGAGGGTGGGTTTCCTATTGCTCATTCAATTAATTTTGATTTCATCATCATTCCGTAAAAATCGCCCCCAATTTAATTTTTTCCTGCCGCCCCTATCGAACACGTCTAACATCCTGCGCAATTAAAATAAAAATATGAAGACCAAGTGCCATTGATGTTTAATCTCCATTCTCATGGGTTTTTGCGCGGAATATGAACCCAATTTTGCCGCAAGGGCACTCTTAAATGGGAGTGATACCTTTTACGCAAGAACACGCTCGGGGTATTAAGTTTATTTTCCTTTTGTGGGATGTCGTGACATGGGGCGAATAGTGCTAAAATGGGGCGAAACGAGTCCACTAAGGAGGTCGTGACTCGGTGTAATTCCGGAGTAATAGAGGAAAATGGATCAGCCTGAATGTTTCCCTATTATTTCCACGAAAAAAATAGATTTAGGAAAGGAACACAAAATGGATCCAACAAATAAAAGTTTAAAAAAATACATCCAAATGCGACTCGGCGAATTTCAGAGCATTATTCTAGCTGAGACTACTGCAGGAGGACATTGCCGGAGTACAGCGGTATACAAAAGGGCAGTAGAGATCAAAGCGTGACATATCATAAGCATACTCTAACCGGGTTTAACGTTACTACATGTTCCTCCCCCTTTGCATGGCTTTGCACAGGATATTTCAAGTCTATTCGAAGCTATTACACGCAGACATGATATTTCCGTCTGCGTCTAAAGGCACCCCATGGAGATAAAGGGGTTAGCTCTCAGTTTTCCGGAACCATTTCGATGACTCCTGGCTCCTTTTTTATAGTATACCTGTATGACCTCACGATAACTACTGGATAGTTATTGCCATACTTAGGACAAGAGAAGAACCGACTTCACTTGAAATGTACTTACTCAGTAGCATTATGATGTAACGTATCGCAAAACGAATCCTACGGTTTGAAAAACAAATGCAAAATCATCCGACAGAACGTTCTCGTTGTAAATTTTCATTTGAGCATAGAAATATAAATACATCAGCAGTGGTGTATATGTATATGTATATGTATATATATATATATATATATATATATATATATATATATATATATATATATATATACATAAATACCACCACTGCTAATGTATTTATACATACATACATATATATACATTGTACATTATATATGTGGGTGGGTATTCCAGGGGGTAGAGCGTTGGACTAATGACCGGAAGGTTCCGGGTTCGATTCCTGGGTAAGGCACTCTGGGAACCTGCAGCTCCACCCAAGCTAGTTGATTTTTCGGGTACCAGATCTTCCTGGGAAACCATAACCGGCACAGGGAAAGGAACCGGCCCCCCTACCCTGATGTGTGAATATTTATACGTTGGGCTTAGTACATGGGTGACCTCTACCATCACCTACTAAACCGACCTTCAGGTTGATTACTGTGTTCATGGTTTATATATATATATATATATATATATATATATATATATATATATATATATATATATATATATATATATATATGTATACATTTTTGTGTGTTTGTGTGTACATGTATGTTGATGTGTTTATGTTTAATGCAGTAGTGAATGGGGTTTTAAATCGATCTTAAAAAAAAATCCCGTTTATGTGATACTCTCTGCGAGTAAGTTTTGCTCCGTTGTGATATTAATTTTTTTCTTTCGAATCCAACGCCACACAAACATATAACATCGCATAACGGGCTGCTTACATTAAATTCTACAGAAAGCCAGTATTCGGTTGCATTAATGCTTTTTTTAATGGCCCCGAATGTGTGTGTGTTCGTATGTGAACCTAATATGAACGGATATTTGGGGTTTTTGGATTTTTTTTAACATCAAAAGACCTTTGCCTACCGTTTCGTCTTATTTGCTCACAGAAGGGAATGGAAATATGTTTGGCTTGACATCGCATTCCACTTGTATTCCTTGAAGGTTCAATGACCCGTTACCTATTTCTTTTTTTCTCCAGCTGTGGGAAGTATTCTTGGTTAGAGTTGTGCGGCGAAACGGTTTTAACAGGGTGGAAATAGAAAAAAGTACGTCAGTAGAACGATATACCAGTACAAGTGGATGACCACCAATAATGTGCATAGGTGCTTGAATAACGGGATTACGAGTTTATTAGAATTAGGAAATTAAAAAATGATGAAAATATTTCCCGTCAAATGATTCCTATTTTTTTTATTTTACGTAATTATCATGTCATGTTCGAATCAACTTAAAAAAACGCACGATTGGGTTTCGATGGTTATTCATAAGAAATTCCCACAGATTATAGAAATTATTATGGACACTTACAAAAAAGCATGTTATCAGAAAGTCATCCTCCTCATCTGACAATTAGCCTGGAGATTAGAGATTCAGATGATACGCTGCAGCTTACCTTAAATACTCGGAATGAAAATATAAGATTCATTTCACTCCGACCTCTTACTCTCATTACTGAAGCGAAAATTGTCACATAAACAATCAAATGGTCACCTCACTGACCATGTCACGCACTGATAGCAGTTCCGCATGAAATTCGCATTTGTTTGGAGTTACAAAATATTTATTTGATAGTTGTGTCCATCCAAAAACCTACCTTAATTGGTAGATTACCTCATAAATAAATAAATAAATAAATATATATATATATATATATATATATTTATATATATACACATATGTTCATATATACGTATATAAGTAACAATAAAAATAGAAAAGGAGGATAGTAATAAATGGAATAATAAAAGGTTTAGTGAGAAGACAATTGGGAACAAGAATGTAATAAGGAAATATATAAGCTTGCATGGGAAGGAGAAAAACTGGAAAATATTCTATTAATGTGTTTTCCTGTAAGCAGGACCTATTGAAATAAGAAAAAAATAGCAGTCGGATATAGTTAAAGGGAAGATTCCAGGTAGAAAGTAAGAAGGAAGGACATTTTATCGTCCATCAGGGAAATAAATTTATAAGTGAAGAGACGCTTCATCAAAGCATATTTTTGCTCGAAAGATCCATTTTATGGCGTGACACGAATAATACTGGGGGAAGACAATAGGTTACTGGATGAAAAAGAAACGCGGTGATATAAAATAGTGATAGTGTTTTATTACACAGAGCGAGCTCGAAATGGATAATTCCCTCAGGGGTCAAGGGAAGAAACGGCACAAGCTGGAAGATCCTGACACACTGCTCACTTGAGTATTTTCGGTACTTTTAGAGACCTTGGCATTTTAATGACTGATTGAATGAGGATCTATGTGTGTTCTACATGTCATCATGTAAACAATCCTGTACCTCCTTGAGTCATCATACTTATCTTCAATATTCAGTGAACACCTGAGTTATATTCTACTAATATCCATTGCTTTCAACAAATTTATTAATTCCCTTGATCTCTGTGGGTAATCTCTATCACCAAAAACAATATATGTATCGCAAATAATAATGACTCATTAACATTCTAAAACCGATAACAGGGCTTTATTGCAGATAATTTCGTAATGTGATCATTATTTAAGTTGTACACACGACAATAAACGGTATTCAATACTGGAATTGTTAAGTAAGGAAATGGTTATCAGGCCAACAAGCTATCAGTTACAAGGCAACAGTTTCAGAGTGTAAAATCATTCACCTTGATCGGGATTCGAACCCGGATCCCTCAATATTCGGCCGAGTGCTTTAGCCAGTTAAGCTACCGAGGTATCCTTTTAACCTCCGAAATGTTTGCATTCGAATCCCAGGAGAGGAGAAAGATTTTTACACCCTGAAATTGTTGCATTGTACAACACACTTAGCGGATAACTCCGTAAAAAGTTCCTATCGCAGAATCTCCCCCAGTTTCTTGAAACGTATATCAGTATTATACTTAACTGTAAACAATAATCAATGGGAGGTCATGAGGTTGTGATCAAGTGAATGAGGAACAGCAAAATTTGGTGAAACCCAGTATAGCTATCATCTTCAAACTTGACTTTATCATCTTTCCGCTCACTTTTATTCCCAGTTTAAGACTTTCCCATACCAAGTGTGGAATGGGATTTGAATAATGATTGCAGTAGTTAGTTTGGGAGTGGCGGGGAGGGTCCTGTGAAAATACGGCCTTCACCGCACCGCGGAGGGGTCCGGTACTCGGGGTGAGGTTTTGGCAGTGGACCCCATCTCCCCCTCGAAACTCTCCAAGAAACCGAAGAAGATCGTCTCTCGACCGGAATAAATAGGACGAACTTCGGGGTTATGTCCGTCGTGCGGGATTCGCCAATGCGATAAGTACCAAGGGAGTCATGGGAAGGGGTTCTAGTATGTTGCTTGGGAGTACGGGGGTGGATTTCGGGAAGCACGCCGGGCAGTTCCGAAGAGAAATGGCCCAAGTTTGACAACATTTTACGAGGCGATTAATTTAAGCCGCTTAACGGTGGCGAAATGCTCCCATGCACTTCCTGATGTTGGCATCCGGCTGACCCTTAACCCGCCTCCCTTTGATACTATTTCATCTTACACAGTGCTCATCCTCCAGCATCGACCGTCGATAATAAATATTCAGATTGAAAACAGATTCGGAACAATACATCTTTGTGGCGGTTTATTTTCGGGTAGTGAGGGTATAGTGACGACCATATCGGTTAGATCGAGTAATATCGACCTCGTAGTCGAATCGGGATAATAATCATCGATAATCGACCGTTTTACCATCAGTATAAAAATTCATAAGGACTACATCGTCATTTCGAAATCCATCGAAAATATTCCATTACGTCATGTCAACAATATCTTCCATGACAACAGTGTTTTTTATATCAATAAAACTATATATTGATACCAATATATCATCGATATTTCCATGGATCTCGATATACTGCTTCCTCAAATTTAATCACGTCGATGTGGCTTGATAAAAAATATCGTAATATCATCGATGTGTCGTCATATCTCACAGCCTTATTATTACAATTATTCATACTGCGGCTGGAGGGATTATATAAATAAAATTAGAGAGATTGTGTAGAACAGAAACGATGTTGTAAACAAAAAATACCGGGACCGTAAACTTGAATGGCACTAAGTAATAAGAAAAAAACACACACACACAAATCAAAACAAATAATAAAAAAATAATAATAATAAAATAGATAAAAAATAATAAAACAAACTTACAACCACTCGATCACTAGGGTGCGTTACGAAATAACTTTCACTCTCGTGAATCATATTCACACACACATACTCAGGGTTTACAAGGATCCCTCCTATGTCAGTGACCCGTCAGAGTGACTTTGTATTCACGTAAGTTGTTTTTGTTTCATTACATTCTTTAATAATTTTCATTTATTTGTGTGATTGACGGGTCACTGACATAGGAGAAATCCTTGCAAACCCTGAGTGTGTGTGTGTGTGTGTGTGTGTGTGTGTGAATGTGATTCATAAGAGTGAAAGTTATTTCGTAACACACCCTAGTGATCGAGTGGTTGTAAGTTTGTTTTAAAATTTTTATCTATTTTATTGTTATAATTTTTTTGATTTGTGTGTGTGTGTTTTTTTCTTATTATTTAGTGCCATTCAAGCTTACGGTCCCGGTATTTCTTTGTTTACATTGATTCACGACCGAAGCTACGTTCCTTGTATATTTAAATGGAAACGATTTTCTTTTTCCCACGAGCGATATGGGAACAGAATAACGTTTTCTGACCATGTTAGGGGGGAAAGTGTTTTGGGTCAACAGTAGTCCGGTGTTTAATCACCCCCTGACACACGCCCTTGACTTGCAGGATACCATGTGCATGTAAAAATGGAAATAATGTACAATACAGCTAGCCTCAGAATGACGTCCCCTGATATATCGCGCTATTTAAGTGCCGCACAGTCGGTCGTTCGAAAAACTTTTCAAATGGTTTCGCCTATCGAGATATTCGCAGTCCTCTCACGGAGAAGTGCGTGAGTCTTCAAGTAGGAAGGGAAGGCCTTGTGGGGTACTCCGCGGGCAATGGCCCTCCTACTCCCGCGGGGTCCTCGCCCTACCTCTCTCCCCCCCAACATCCTCTTCCGCCTTCTCTGGATCTCCCCTCGGAAATTTTCCATTCCTCCATTATTCACGACCCCCTTGAGTTATGTTTGCCATAGAAGTGGTGGACGGATATGTATATATATATATATATATATATATATATATATATATATATATATATATATATTTCTTACGTAGAGGTTCCCAAGACTCCGTTGGGTTTGTCACCCTTCGCAGTTCAGCCAAGTGACTCATCCACCACTCTCCGAAATCCGCGCTTTTGGGCGACAGGGCAGATGAGTCAGTTGGTTCTCCCTCCTCTGATGGGGGCCGGGGGGGGGGAAGAGAAACAGAGATGTGAACCGCTCCAACCTGGGGACCTCCAAAGTCATCGGAGCGAATCCTAAATCTTGACCTACTTACCCCGCGTGCGTCCGAGCGGGTAATGAAACGGGAAAGGTTGCGGGAAGTTTTTTTTTATCCTTCTGAAAGCCATAACAAATATAATATTTGTTTACTCCAAGTGGTGAAGAAACGGAGAAGTAAATATAATCTCTACGAAAAAAAATCACCGTTGTCGTACAACCTTTAGAGAAATTCTTCGTGGGTCTTTTGATGATGCGAAATCCAAAAATCTTCAGATAGGTACTCTCCAGGAAACGTTCTTGAGGTTTTTTTTGTATGGCACTGCATTGTATTTTACGTAATATTTCAAATATTGTTCCTTAAATGTATTATATATATATCCTTGATTTTCAAATGGGGGCTCGATAAGATATCTAGTAATTTATAAAAAGCCTTCACCTTCGTATTACTTTTAAAAATTTGTTTTCACGATCTCTCTACCAATTGGGATGGTCATTTCTCTAGGAATTTTATGCATTACATTACACAAAAGCTAATTATAAAAGAAATAATTTGTAGCTACGTGTAATTTAATGTGCGGTACGTTACCGGAAACATTCGTACACTGTGTATTCCTGGTGTGAATGCACCCCTTGCCACACGCCTTAATGGCGTCTGCACGCACACCTACGTATGAATCCCCAAATTGAAATAAATTTTAAAAATTACTTACGCGAGGATATCAGAGAAGCAAATACTTCTCTATGAATGCCAGAGGAACTGATAGTGGGAAAAAAGCGATTAAATAATTGTTATAAAATATAATGCCAATGCGTAAGGTTACAACAGGATGTAGGGGGATAATGTGAAATACCGTTCCTTCTCAAGTACCGCCGTTGTTTTCCCGGGAAAAACTGCTACCCGAAAAATAACAGGTAGGATGAAGTTGAGTGTGCCCAGGGAATGTTGCTTGGAATTGAACCAGGGACCTTTGGTTATTAGATCGGCTCAACCCAATTCGCTACCACGTCCATGAGATACGTATTAGGAATGATTAAGTAACAGGATAGAAACTTTAAATTGAAAATACTTGCTAGTTGAAAAGTGACTATGAATATGCCATTAATAATGGGCCTTGCTGTGCATTGTAGCTATAAATGTTCCCTGGTTTGGATGGTTTAATTATGCATTAATTTGTTCAGAATGGTGACAATATGTAACCAAAAATCTCAATAGGCCTCTTTGGCCTTGCTTTCAGTTCTTTTAAGGGTCCAATCTCGAGGGCTTGAATTGAAAACCCAGGCGCGAAGAATAGCTGGAACAGGGAAACCTTCGGGCTAGTCAGTTGGTGTTACTTAACAAACAAAATAGACAAACTTTATCTATTTGTGGGTAGAAAATAATGTTCGGATATATTAACCATAAGATATCTTAAAGAAATCCACGATCATGCAATTCGTTGGCAATCTGGGATGCCTTAAAAAAAGCTATGTAGAATCTAATGTGGCGTAATAATGGAATTTGGACGTGTATTAATGGTCGTCTCTCATCTTTGAGAATATTAGCTATCTCCTGAGTCGAAAAACACGTGGTAAATTTTTAACATAGGAAAATACTAGGAGTTTCTTTTATACTGGCCTTAATTTTTTTAACGGTTTTTCCATGCTCTGTGTAGTTGAGTCAAGAGGAGTGAAAAAAATAGAATGTCTACCAAGCACCAAAAATTGCCTCATCCGTCGGAAGACATGAAAGGTGTATCATTTCAGCGGAATATATGAACCGTATATGTTTCAGCCATCCAAAATTTATGATCCTTAGGTCAAAAAAAAAAAACGTGGTCCATTTTTTCTCTCTGTTTCTCTCTCTCATCCTCCCCTCCCGCCAACAAAACTTTCATTTCTCTCGTTATGGGAAATTTGGGTGGCGGGAACAATATACATTCCAGAGACATGCACTGTGCTGGTTCTGGTCGCCTGACCGCCTTCTTTCCTGGAGAAATGCTTGATGAGTGGGAGGGGAAGGTCGAGATGTGCCTCTTTCTTATTATTTATGCAACCCAGAGCTATTCCATCCCTACCACATTCTCCCCCATCCCCACTCCGTGCTGAGGCTGTGGCGGTAGAGCCGAAGCGGACTTAACGAACTGACCTGGAATAGCCCGAAATATGTAAAATGGAGCACTGACGTGAAGTAAATTGAGCTGCTGGTACAACTCTCATTGGAGAATGAGGATTAGTATTATGGAATTCGTACGAGAGTGGTATGTACTTACTGGACTTCATTATCGAGGCAATGTTTGGGAAAGACACTTTACATTTTCCATGAGTTTCAGCTGCAACTCCCAGTCAAAAGTGAGAATGGCGTCGTGTCATTATACAGGGACTGTATACGGGAAAATGGCGCTCCTGTGCGAGCTTTAGACAATGTGAAGATGGGCAACAATTTCACAAACAAAGAATGGTATACATTCACGCAAAAAACCTTACACCCCACACACATGCAGACACACAAACTACCAACTAACATACACATGCACCTACAAATGTACCTGATGTCTTTACAATGTTTAATTTTTTTCCGACTTGTAAATTAAATGTTTTTACTTCTTCTAAAGGGACCTTGGTTTCTTTCTATTACGATTTCTGATTTTTCGGGGAAAGAATGAGTATTTGAATCTATCTGTATTGGAATCTATCTTCCTTATTCTATCTTTGTGGTCTGACCTACCTAAGTAGTGTGGGGCCATTATAATTCCTTTAGTGTCATCGTTAAACTCGCTGGTTCTGAATCTTTCTAAAAGTTTGTTTTGCTTTTTCTCTTCGTATTTCAAGGGGGCTTCAGGCTAAACCTCTAAGAGACCTGTCACACTTGTGTTCTTATTGTAACAATTTTTAACGAATCTGGCGGATTTTCTTTGGACTTTATCTAACTGTTTTTGGGAAATTTTATCCCAAGGATCCCAAATACTTGCGGCATATTCCAAATGAGGTCTAACTAGAGCTCAATCAGAGGTCAATGCTATAATATCCTATGAGATTCTCTCGAAGTGATTTCGGGCAAAAGGAGGACCAGAGTAACCAATGCGGTATTCGCTTTGATAGGCGAGGGTAGTTAACTAATACAGGGGGTAGGTGGGCCAGCTCCTTTCCCTGTCCTGTCTATGGTTTCCCTGGAATATTTGGCACACGAAAAATCACACTGCTTAGGTGAAGCTACGGGCGCTTAGAGGTATCAGCGGGAATTGAACCTGGTCCTTATGGCTGGTAGTTTTGCGCTCTACCACAGCTCGTGTTAAAGAACCCCACTGAAAGAGTCCATTCTTTTTAGAGCTCACCGCGAATGCTGACATGTTCCGCTCTATATTCCGCCCAGAAAGCCAGCGCGAGGGTATGTGGCAGAGGGTGTTAGATCGCCAACCATCAAAGTTGGTAGTGACATTTTTAGCGTTGTACAATAAATTATTTGCAACTATTCTGCATTGCCTTGCGTCGCGTTTCCTACCCATTTCAGGTCAGAAATTGTGTGAGGGACCTAGGAATACCGTCTTTATGAGTCAGTACGTTTGTCAAAAAACTTTCACCCTCATTTCTTCGCAGCAATTTAGAAAATGTCGTTCTTGCAATTCACGGCTGCAATGCGCGTCAAATCACTTCGTCACGTTTGAGCTCTTCCCGTAATTCTTGTAAACACAGAAGAGCGTGTGGAGATGTTGGAGGTTCTTTTTCAAAGGTCCTTCGTTCCCCGCGCAACATCTCAATATACACCATGCGCCGAAGGCTGTGCCACAGTAGGGGAGGGGTGGAGGGAGGAGAGCGAGAAGGAGTATTGGTGAAGGGCTGCTGCTGCAAGTGGTCGCGGTTTCCGATGGAAGGAGAGGCCAAATGGGGAGAGGAGGAGGGGCCGGGGAATGACTGGGTGTATGGCTGTGCGTGTGTTCGGGTTGGGAGGAGGGAATGGCCACCGCAGGCAAGATGATGACTCCGTAAGACTCCTTCCGTTCGTCTTTCACCCTCTCGACCCCCCTCTAGGCTTTTCTCCTCCCCATTATCCGGAGAGACATCTCTCCCTTCCTTATCCCATCTCTTCTTCGTTCTTCTCATTTTCACCAGTCCAAGAGGAGATGGAATTTTTTTACGTTTCACGAAGACGACTCGTCGTGTTCTATCGTCGATTTTGTTGGTGTGAATGTATTTTTCAAACAAGTACGCCCTTACACCTTCAAGATCCATGTGCAAGATGTAGAATTAAATCCGGTGCTCAAGATAATTGATTAGATTCAATGAACACTATTTTAATTGTATCTTCATTATTGAGCAGCACGTTCCCTCTTCAATGTAGTCTAATGCTTCGAACCAAGCAATGACGGAAACAACACGAACGTGGGGTGTTTCCAATTAATAATGAGATAGAACGAACATTACTGTGCCCACCTCTGTAAAAGTAATTCCCCCAAACCAATTTTGATATTTCCAGTTTGATAACCATCCAGCATTTTGGAATTTTCCCCAACATTACAGTCTCGATGAATGTGGTGATTTAGTATTGTTGGCTGTTTGATTTCTAAGCGTACAGTCACGATTACTGTGTAAGTACTTCAATCGTTCACCGGTGGGTTAAGGCTGAGGACAGTTCTTATAACAGGGGAAAACAAGTGAAATCACGTTGAATCACCTTAAATAACATTTGTTAATATAAGCTAACAGAAGGAAAGGGGCTGTCAGGTAAACCAAGAAGAAAATCTATGAGGTTTAGTGCAATGAAATGCTGCATATTCAAGTTCCAAACGCAATTGAAAGAGACTATTGTGAATTAGAGAACAATTTCTTCGATAATCCGTTTGGTTTTTGAGTATTGAATTCGCGAAAACCATGGGCCATAGTGATTCTGAGGGAAGTGGACAATTTTTGTCAACAGAAATTTTGGAACGATTCAAATCTTGCGTCGTTAATTTTTACATTCAAACCCTGGCTGGCATATCAGATCCTGGGATGCGTTCCAGTTGCTACAATCCAACTGACTAATATCCATACTTTATAATGCCATTTGTTTTTATTCACGGTTTCTTACACGGGAAGGACCAAGACAATGGACGAATGATTAACTTAAAATTTGGCATTTATTTTTTCATGTCAACTCCATGACCACACTGATATAGTCGAGTTTACGGCTGAAAAGTGTGCAGATGGCTGATGAATCATATAATTATATCCATGGACCTCGTTCTCTCTGTGCTAGACAAGTTTCAGTTCTTGAGTTCTTGAAGCGGCCCGCATACTATGCTTTTTAGGGCACCTATATTTTCCAGTTGCTCCGTCTACGCTAGTCATTTCGATTTACCTCAAAATTATTAGTGTTTGTTTTCCACTCAAGGTATGTTTTAGATGTACCCAGTATGAAATTCGCTGCATTTCCTATGATCACCTGATACAAACCTGAAACACCGCGGTACAATTAACCCTTCTTCAATTTCCCATACATTCTTGTACTTCCCTTTATTCCGTCCAACATCCCTACCCTATTCCTGGGCCCTTTCTCGCCTACATAACATTCTCCCCTTTATTGCAGTCTTCAAATCCCATCCTCAATCAAAATGGTTCGCATCCATCTCTCCTGCCTCTTCTGCCTCTCTCCCAACAATCCTCTCTCCTCCCCTGAAAACATACAGGGTGCATACCTTCGTTTATTCCCCTTACCGTCCATTTTACCTTTGCCATCCTTCTCCATTCCCACGTATCAAAAAAATTATCCGTCAAAATAATGGAGATGATGCGAAAGATGCCATGACGTTTAAATTGAGGGACCATTAAAATTTATGGCGACCACCCACATAAATGGAGCCCAGACACTTTTTCAACAATATGGCCGTCGCGCCTACGTCTAAAAAAAGGGTTTTTTTTTAATTTCTCACGATTCTTTCACACTACAGTGTAGTTTTTATTTTTCTGCGGTGATCTAGAATGACTCTCCTGTTGTTCGTGGGTCATAAAATACATCTGTATGCACCTGTATGTTTGTTAGGAATGGTTTTACATTTATTTTTGAAGCCTAATAATTAACAAAAACTTGTCTTGATACTGCATGCCTGAATTTGAATCACCCCCTGCCACACTCCCTATTGGTAAATTGTAGATTGCCATGTAGATGTAGATTACTAAAGTGGCTTTTTAACCTACCAGCCCCTAAAAACATACGCAATGGTGAGATGTTGCTTCGTGAAAAATTTAAGAGAAAATATTTAGAATGTAAAAGAATCAATGGAATGTAAAGTATTCCAGGAACTCACCAATCACACTTTTGTTATAACTGTACATAAAAGAAATGAATCCACATAAAAAAATTCAATTCGGAGTGCTGTCTATTAATAGAAGAGCTTCAAGGAAATTCCTATCCAAGCGTTTGGTCCCACCAAACGCTTGGATAGGAATTGGTTTTAAACTCGGTTTTAAACTTCATTGGTTTTAAACTCTTCATTGGTGTCAGTGCCAAAACTTAAAAGTGTATGTGCAGAAATGATTTAACTGATATACGATATCAGTATTTCAATCCTAAGTCTGGTTTTCTGCAGCTATTTATTCTTCTCTGTTTTACGTTCTCATTAATGTTGTCCTATATACTTGTCTGTTAGTCTTCCATAACGGGATCTTTCATTCAGTTTTCCCTTCTGTTATGTTTCTCACTAATCAATAGTGCCTCGAGGTGTGTCTGTTCCATCTTGTTCTTCTTTGGCTGTGGAATCCTCCACGTGAGATCATTTTCTCATCTAGTCTTCTACATAATTCCTCGTTCCTTACAATATCTCTCCATTTATTCATCAGCATTCTCCTCTTCAGAACCACGTTTCAAAGGATTCTACTATTCTTCGTCGGTCCAATTAGAATATTACTTATATATAGAAAATAAGGGGTGCATTTAAATAGGGCCGAACCGTTGATGAATCAAGTACCGGTCTACCGCATAAAGCCGTTCCTTTTTTTCTGAGCATAGGAGAGGGAGGGGTCGGTGGAAGAAGGAATATGAATGAAAAGGACCGGACGAGGAGGTGAGGAGAGGTGGGGAAGGGATGCCGTCGTTAAAAGTATTTCGCTCGTCCTCACGGCCCGACTATTCTGGTTGCGGAGAGGGGAGGATGCTCGAGGGGCCGGTGCCATTAAAATCCTTCCAACGGATTGGGGAGTCTAGGGGGGGTGTTCCGGGGAGAGGGTGGGAGAGGCGAGGGGAGAAGGGGGTTAGGGCGGATGTCCGAGGGTGTCCGAAGGTGCGTCGATCTTCTTCAATGGGCACGAATCACCGCGTGTCGTGTTCGGTCGGTGAGCCCAGAGTGAGGAGGCGCTGGAGCGACAGCTCGTTAGCACCTCGAAGCATACTTTCAATGACAACTCTCTCCACGGGAGGTTATATCTGAGGTTCCTTCGCCGATGGCATAGGTATGTATAAATACATTTACATCTACGTGATACCCTGCTGCTGAATGGCAGTGAGCAAGTGTACCTGTCAGGGGAATGTATATGTGTGTGTGTGTGTGTGTGTGTGTGTGTATGTATTTATGCATATATATAATATATGTATATATAATGTAAATGGAATTAACACTAGTAGACAAAGAGAAACGCACAGAAACACATATAAAAGAGAAACTCGCTGTGTATCGAATTTTCGGTGGTCTTTCCCAAGAGGAGGAAGGAACGGAACTGTATATATATATATATATATATATATATATATATATATATATATATATATATATATATATATATATATATCGATGATGCGGAAGTACTCACGAGAGCAATATAACTTTTGGACGGCACAATAGAACACAGAATAAAACAGATAACACGTAAAAGGACACTCACACTGTAGATGATTTGAGCTTTCGGCCTACTCCGAGGCCTTCTTCAGGTCAGTCTGACCTGAAGTTCCAGCAGTCTGACTGCTAGCAGTCTGACCTGAAGAAGACCTCCGAGTAGGCCGAAAGCTCAAATCATCTACAGTGTGAGTGTCCTTTTACTTGTTATATGTTTTATTCTGTGTTCTATTGTGCCGTCCAAAAGTTATATATATATATAAATATATATTTCATTTCACATTCACAAGGAAATATACATACGAAAAAGGGATAAGAACACATGAAGGACGAACACAGTAGAGGTGGGGAAGGCGGAATCAGGCGAATCACGAGCGCAAATAATGATTCCTTGAGCGGGACTTGAACACCGGATCTTTCCACTTGCCGGGCGGATGCTCTAAACTATATATATATATATATATATATATATATATATATATATATATATATATATATATATATATATATACATTTATGTATATATTTATATGTGTATGTATATGTATATATACACATTCAAATACGAGATCCCGCCATACGGCGAACAAATATTCATTCACACACACACATATATAAATAAAATATATATATATATATATATATACTTATGTACGGATACATATTATATTTATGTATATATATAATATGTAATCATAAATATCTGTACATATGTACATCTTCCTCGCAGAGAAGTTTTTATTGGCAACTATTATTCGGTAACCACTCATCACATTTTTCGTAGCTTCTAGTTTTCATTAGTCTTTTCTTGCCGCCTGTCCCTATTAATATTCCATGTAATAAAATTATAGTCGTTGTTGCAAGTCCAAATATTGCTATTCATGAAGGCAATTTCCCGCCAAAATTCCTTTTACGCTGAGTAGTTTTATAACGCATAGGATAGATTGAAATACTAAGGAGTCTTGTTACGCCCTCAACGCATGGAAACGTGGATAATGAGATTAATCTTATTATCGTTCGCACCCGGATAACGAGATCGGTCGTCATCTCTGTCACCCTGCCCTCTCGACGCCATGACTCAAGTTGGCAGAGTGAGGGGTTTGCGGCCGCGATTAATCCCCCTGAAACCCTTCCTCATCTGCCTTACCCTGATCCTCCGAGAGCCCCTTTCAGTGAATTGCATTAACTGGCCTCGACTAGGCACTATCTCTAATGGTAGCTCCACATCTGGTGTGGTGATCTTAGAAAGTGCGAAAAGTGAAAATAGAATTAAAGTTAAAGGGGGACTGTATTGATGAATTTTTGGAGTGGGAACATTTTGACCCCGAGTCCATACTGATTCAAAAGTAACGAAAAAATAAACGTATTCTCGATAAAAATATTTCGGTGTTACAAACGACCTCATTGGGGGAATATACCATAGTGGAATGCTTGGAAATAGCAAACATATTAAGTATTATAAAAAAAAATTTCTGTTATTTTATGGGATTCGCTTAAAGTTATATTATTAGGCGAATTAAATTGCGTGTAGTGTAGGTTTTGCTAAACGTTTATTAGGATCAAATTGTTAGCATAATTACGATTATTTGCGAAGCTACGCAGGGATTCGAAGAGCAAAGTTTAAATTTTTCATTAGGTAATCTACCGGTTAAGGTAGGTTTTTGGATGGACACAACTATCAAATAAACCCAATCCAGCAACCTAATCTACATCAGGTCCCTCTTCATCTCTGTGTACTTCTTTCGTCCCTTCATCCCGTCCAACATCCCTATCCTGTTCCTGCCCCTTCCTCGCTTGCCCAACATTCTCCCCTCTATTACCCTCTTCAACATTCCACTACCGCTCAATAAGCCTTTCATCCATTTTTCCTGCCTCCATAGGATTTCTCTCAACAAACCCCTCTCCTCCCCCACCATTTCTAGTACTTCCTCATTTTTTTTTCTTTCGGTCCATTTCATCTTCTCCATTCTTCTCCACACCCACATTTCAAAAGCCTCCAATCTACGTCTATCCTCCTGCTTCAGCGACCACGTCTCCAAATTTTCCTTGGCCATCTAGGTTTACTTCTTTTTGCCGGTGACCAATTCTAAAAAGGTCTTTGGCCAATCTACCCCGTCCATTCGGCGAACTTGGGCGTACAATTGGATGTATCGTCTCTGGATCCTTCTATCCTCCTGCTTCAGTGACCACGTTTCCGCGCCGTACATAGCTACGCTCCATATCAGAGTTTTTACGAGTCTTGTCTTAACATCCCTACTCAACTTCCCGTCATCAACTCCCTCCTCTTTGAGAAAGCCTCCTGTTCTAGCGCAATTCTTCTCCTTACGTCCCTACCACTTTGACCGTATTGGTCCAAAACACTTCCGAGATATGTAAACTGTTCTACCTGCTCTACTTTTTCCCCGCCTATTTTAATATTTAGCTTAGCCTTTTTCTTTCTGGAAAATCGCATAACCTTTGTTTTATTAATATTGATTCTCATCCCATATTTATCGCACTGAACCTCCAATTCACTCAGCAATGCTTGCAACCCCTTGGCTGACTGAGCAACTAATGCTTGGTCATCAGCAAACCTAACCGATTTTACGTATTCCCCTCCGACTTTCATTCCTACCTCCAGTTCTTCCCATGCCTCTTAAATCATTTCCTCCACATATACGTTGAACAGCACCGGTGACAATGGGCAACCCTATCTTACACCTCTTCCTAACACTGCCCATCCGGATTCTCCGTTCCCCACTCGCCACACACTAGTGGAGTCTTACAAGATATTTGTAGATGTATACGTAAGCGATGATTCGGAATGTAAATATCTCCCCGCAAAAAATATATAACGGAATGTAAGGAAGAAAGTATTTCCCTTGCTTGAGTCGAGGTACGTGAGGGAAAGAGACTAGCATTACATAGGAAAAACTATCAACGGTGAGTATTATCCGAACTTATTGCAATGTTTGAGCGAAGAAATCAATCCAAAAATAACTAGGTTTCCTCCCAAAAGAGACTTCTTATTTCAAAGGAATCCTCTCGTGGAAGAGGTTCTTCTACAAAATTGTTCACGCCGCGCCAAATACAGTTGAATCAAAAGAGAGTTGAAACAATATTGTGAAGGGTTCGGACTAATTAAACCAGACTAGATTTTAATGAGCGTTGTTCTTTCCTTATCGGCTCTCATCCGTGGGTTTAATTTTTCGGTTGGGAAACAATTTGTGTTTCCCCCACCTTATGTGAGTGGCGCTGAGAGGAGGTTTTCGATTACAAGTAAGGAAATCTGGTGTCGGAGGAAAAGATGGGGAGTATTAGAGTGATACTGGTCCCCTGAAAGACGATAAGGAACCAGATATGCTATATTTTCTTATGCCTTGGTTCCAGGAGCAGATTCTCCAAATGAATCTGAATAATTACGTGGAAATAACTCAATGGGAAAATAAATTCTTACCCACTCACGGTGATATATATATATATATTATTATTATTAGGTAATCTACCGGTTAAGGTAGGTTTTTGGATGGACACAACTATCAAATAAACATTTTGTGACTCCCCATCTAGCAAACTAATCTACATCAGGTCCCTTTTCATCTCTGCGTACTTCTTTCCTCCCTTCATCCCGTCCAACATCCCTATCCTGTTCCTACCCTTACCTCGCTTGCCCAACATTCTCCCCTCTATTACCCTCTTCAACATTCCACTACCGCTCAATACGCCTTTCATCCATTTTTCTTGCCTCCATAGGATTTCTCTCAACAAACCCCTCTCCTCCCCCACCATTTCTAGTACTTCCTCATTTGTTTTCCTTTCGGTCCATTTCACCTTCTCCATTCTTCTCCACACCCACATTTCAAAAGCCTCCAATCTACGTCTATCCTCCTGCTTCAGCGACCACGTTTCCGCACCGTACATAGCTACGCTCCATATCAGAGTTTTTACGAGTCTTGTCTTAACATCCCTACTCAACGTCCCCGTCATCAACTCCCTCCTCCTTGAGAAAGCCTCCTTGCCTAGCGCAATTCTTCTCCTTACGTCCCTACCACTTTGACCGTGTTGGTCCAAAACACTTCCGAGATATGTAAACTGTTCTACCTGCTCTAATCTTTCCCCGCCTATTTTAATATTTAGCTTAGTCTTTTTCTTTCTGGAAAATCGCATAACCTTTGTTTTATTAATATTGATTCTCATCCCATATTTATCGCACTGAACCTCCAATTCACTCAACAATGCTTGCAACCCCTTGGCTGACTGAGCAACTAATGCTTGGTCATCAGCAAACCTAACCGATTTTACAAATTCCCCTCCGACTTTCATTCCTACCTCCAGTTCTTCCCATGCCTCTTTAATCATCTCCTCTACATATACGTTGAACAGTACCGGTGACAATGGGCAACCCTGCCTTACACCTCTTCCTAACACTGCCCATCCGGACTCTCCGTTCCCCACTCGCACCTGAGCAGTCTGAGACATATACAGGTTGCGGATCAGTCTCCTGTCCCTCCAATCCATTCCTATTTTCTGCAATACACGCATTAATTTTTCCCAATTCACTCTATCAAACGCTTTTTCGAAATCTACAAAACAGGCAAAAACGTCCTGATTGTATTCTATATTCCTCTCGACTAGTGCTCTCATTACTGCAATGGCATCACGCGTACCTCTTCCTTTCCTGAACCCAAACTGATCATCCCCTAAGTAATCATTTGCCTTACTCTCTATCCTTTTGTTGATGATCCTGAGAATAACTTTAGCTGCGTGGGATATCAAACTTATTGTTCTGTAATCCTCACATGATGAAGCCTTTGCCTTTTTTGGAATAGGAACTAACACCGATCTCACAAAATCTTCGGGCCAGATTCCTTCCTCATAGATACTACGAATCAGTCCATATATGGCCTTCTTCCCACCGTTCCCTAACCATTTCAACATTTCTACAGGAAAATTTCAACATTTCTACAGGTATATATATATATATATATACTGCTAGAAATACGAGGTTGAGGTAAGATGTAGTTAAGATAGATTAGATTATTAGATAAGATGTTGGATCTGATTCAGGAAGGTAGAAAATATTCAAAACTAGAGAATGAGTCATCCTAATTGTTTTTAGTTTTGGGTTTAAGAATTATTTTTTATGGTTTTCATTTCTTTAGGATTATATTAATTTTTAGTGCATGGTTCTAATGAAAATTTTGGGGAATCCAGTTGGTACAGTAACCAATGAATTGGATTTCTGCAGAAACGTGTTAAAATTAAAATAATTTATATTGTATTTTTATTTTAAGTGTCAAGCTATATTCATGTTATTTATTATAGGTTGAATCCAAATTATAAACCAATTTTGGTACTGGCGAATGTCCGAATAGTGAATGACAAATACCCAAAATTAACGACTGCCAACGTCGTAGAGTGTCAAGTGGTGGCCAAGAGTTAAGCGGATCCCGAAAGTCTAGATTTGAAATTAATTCTTCGCGGAAACATATTTTAAAAGTGATTTAGACAAGCGGTTAATCTTATTTTTAAAATTTGCGAGCCAATTTATATGTTTTCTAAAAACGATGGATGTAAAATATTCTGTAATACGTTCCCTGTACTGAGTAGGCTCGATAAATGTTTTGATATTTATGTCCATCCATACACACGTTATGTGTTAATAAACATCACAGTTCGTGGAAATTTCTTTTTGGAATATGAAAAATCACCCCTGGTCTCCTTGGGTCCCTCTGATCACTAAAATGTGATGAAGTTCATGAAAGATTCCGACACTACCCATACTTAGACTGTGAGAAAACGGAGGTTAACGACCTGAAGAAAACTGCAACGAAAACACCTGCGAGAGGAGAAGGAAAAAAATATGATACTAGAGATACCTTTATATTTAAATCCAATTCAAATTTACGCGCAATAATCCCTTTAACGCTGATGTGCCGGCACTTTTTAGATGAAATGCTTGCGCTAAATAGACCGTCAAATTTTCTTAAACGGGTAACGGCGTGATAAAAAAAAGACAAGCACTTAGCGCCGGCAGAATATCGGACAACAATGTTCGCGCGTAAGTGTGTGCGTGAGTTTTTTTTTAGCCATACCGTTGAAGAGCGAAATACGCATTGTCCCACAGCAGCACATAAGACGAATACATTACGGTTTGGCTATAAGCTTGCATATCATTCCGAGCTGAATTCCATCAGTTGGAAAATTGAACGGCACGTCAATTAACGCGCCGACATTTGCATTGCGCATGTTAACAAGTGCGCTCTCAAAAACCGAGCGGCTTCTTTTGTACATGTCGACTGGGAATCCGCGTTCGTAGCTTACGCCCATCGAAGTGGGAACGGAATCTCCTTTGGGTCTTGGGGGCACAATGGGATGGCTTCCGCGCGCGGTCAAACCGATAATGAACGGACACCTGCGTTCAGAACGCTTGGAAGGATCATGACGGAAGGTAGGTATTAACGCCAAACAGACACTGAGGTGCCGAGAGATAAGAATCCTCCGGGTGATTTTTATTGGGGCCAATTACGCCCAAATGGCAAGATGAATATCGCAACAATGACATGCTAAAAATTCGAAATCGAAATGGTTTAAAAAAACGGACGAGGAGAAGAGAAACTTATCTATTGGATAAAACAAACCAGAATAGATAAATGTATTTATATAATTATAATTTGGATAGATTCATCCACCAGTTAGAATAGATTTTGGATGGACACAACTACCAAATAGTCATCTTGTCTCTCCTAGCAAAACACAACCAAGCATCCTACTCTGAAATAATCCCCTCTTTAATTCCACACACATTTCCTTCCTCCCTTCATTCCGTCCAATATTTCTATCCCATTTCTGCCTCTTCCTCGTTTTTCTAACATTTTCCCCTCTATTACAGTCTTCAACACCCCACTGCCAAAGCAATATGCTTTGCATTCATTTTTCCTGTCACCTTATTGTTTCTCCCAACAATCTCCTCTCCTCCATTTCATTTGTTTTACTTTCCGACTGCCTCACCTTCTCCATCCTTCTCCACACCCACATTTCAAAAGCCTCCAATCTACGTCTATCCTCCTGCTTCAGCGAACACGTTTCCGCACCCTACATAACTACGCTTCACATCAAAATTTTAACGAGTCTTTTCTTAACATCCCTACTTAACGTCCCCGTCATCAACTCTCTTCTTCCTTGTAGAAGCAGCTTTGCTTAACACAATTCTTCTCCTCAAGTCCCTAGTACTTTGACCTTTTTGGTCCAACAGTCTTCCGAGATACATTTATATGAATAGAGTTTTCATTTTACTGGTTATATAAATTAATACTATTAAGAATTAAGTCCCAGGGTTCATCAAAAATCTTCTGTTAGCCGGCAGGCTCCTAATTATCAATAGTAGCAATGAATAGCCAATTATATATTTCACCGCCAACGCAATAACTTTTAATGCAACTTGTTTTAATTACAGACATTCTCTTGTCAAGATACTCTAGTCGTTTGATTAATATCCTCGTGAGTCCGGCTTTCAAGAATAATATGTTCCAGACGTCGTGGTTAACGCCATGTTCCATATGCTTCCTCTCTCTGTCTATTTCTCTCTCCCTCCACGTGTGATGAAACTGTTACCTTGATCACTGATGTAAACTTCCCTTTATTTTTTTTGTGCCGTGGGATGAGACGACATAACGACATCAGTATCACACATGGCTCCATCAATCCCAAGGTTCCCTCCGTCCAAGACAGTTGAATAGAGGGGGGGCTCTGGAAATTACGCCGACGAGACGAGAAGAGAAACGGAAGGTGGCGAAAATAATTTCGCAAAAGAATTAATTTCTCAGTGTATTGGGCAATTAATTAACCCCGGTTGCTCAACTTCTCTCCTACCGCCGCGGGTGGCTTTCGGCCAATTTCCTCCTGTCCCATCCAACAACCAGAGTTGTTTGCCAACGTCCTACGCCACCGTTCACCCGATTGAACGTTCCCTCGAGTCTCCCTCTCTATACACAAACCCCTTTGGGCCCCGCGCGAAAACCCTTTGCCCATGCTGAAGGACCCTTTCGTTAAATTGCCCTTCCCAAACACCCCTTACGCCACACGCGCACCCTGTCTTACTGAGGGACGGAGAAGGGAGACGAGAGGGAACCTGGATCGCGGGAGGGAGGATGTTTCCCTCGATCCTCTCTCTCCCACCGAAGCACCTTCTTCCGTCGTCCTTAGCAAACAAAGAGCTCGAGGGACGGAAGTTAAGCGTCTCGCGGATTCTCGCCCTACGGACATCCGCTCTCTTGTGTACTCAGGAAAAAATTAATCAGAACCCGGTTATCTTCTAGTGCATAAAGTGAATGAGTGAATGTTAAACGCATGCGTGACTTTCACTTTTATGGTGGTGATTTTTACGTGAGGGAGATTGGTATATTTCTGATAATTTCATAATTAAACTTTGTGGTATTTGATATTTTCAGGCTTAAGTTTGTAGAATATTTAATATGTGGTGTATTAAGCAATATTGAATCAGGCAACCCTAGATAAAAACTAAGAGTTTTGTTTTCGGAGACACTGCATGGATGTTAAAATTGAATTTTAAATATATATATATATATGCTTATATGTATATACATATGTATGCATTACGCTCGATATAAATAATTTTCCTTCTGAATAAGGTGGTAAGGCGCCGAGTTAAACAAAGCTTAAATTTGTTTTAATTTCGATGCAACAATTTCAGAGTCTAAAAATCATTCGCCTTACCTGGGATTCGAACCCGGATCCCTAGATGTCAGGCCGAGTGCTTTAGCTACCGAGGCGTCCTGTTAAACTCTGAAATTTTTCGGCTTTTAAAGGAACAAGATTTCTAAATTTCAGAGGATGGCTAGATAGCTTAACTGGCTAAAGCACTCGGCCGGAGAATGGTTTTTACACTCTGAAATGTTGCATTTAAATGCATATTAGCGGATGACTCCGATAAAAATTACTGTTGCGGCATCTCCCGCAGTTTTTTGGAATTTGTGTTTTAATTGTTATTTAATTTGTGGATTTTTTAAGTCGTTCTAACCAAATTTATATGAGTGGTTGAGGAAATATTCCTGCTAAACCATACATTTATAAAGAGTGGCTCCATTTGCAATTTTTAACACGTTTTCATCCTTGTTTGTGTCTCAAAGACTTCTTGAATAAGTGGTTATTGCTAGGCAAAGACTGAATCAAAAACATTTTTTTGCTATCATAAACTCTTTTTTACTTGTTAAGGGCAAGAGTATAAAGATTAAAATTTTAAATATTTTTGTTTTCATGAAGTAAATTCACATCTTCAATAAAAACTCACCTTTTCCTGGAGTTGACGCAAGTTTTTCTATGCACAACCTGCAATACTCACAAAAAAGAATTTGTTGTAAAACCAACCACGTAGAATGAGGAGTTTTACGCATGACGATTCTGACGCGCATGACATCTCTCACGTGTTTTTCTACCAACACCGAAGTTTCCGCTCCTATTGGTATCGTTACTCGTGTGTGCAAGTCCAGGGTTTCCGCGAATCCTCGCTATTACTCCAGACGAGGAAGCTCTTCGATCCCCTCGTCGAGGCTGCATTAACGGGATTAATCCGACGGCACTCTAGCGGACGAGACGAAGAGTTGGAGGGTGACAGAGCAGATAAGATCACAGGGGGTCCAGGCCGACCGTCTCTTTGAAGTGGTGACGGGGTCATTCATTCATATATTTAGCCTTGAAAGGAGAGCAAAATTAAGGAAAGGAACCGTGAGTGACGGTTAACCTATGGCGTCAATAAAAAAATAAAAAATAAATAATGAAAAATCTCATTGAAAAATACAAAAAATGTAAAGTTGGCACATTTATATTTAGAAGTAGGTTTAATTAAAGACGATGATTAAAAATCGGGTCTCTTTGATCTGATTCCTGCATAATACTTCCTTGTGTGTGATACATAGAAGAACGACTATCAAAACGTCACCATTACGATTCTACGGCCATTCCGTCGATGGAAGAAAGAAGAAAAGTTAGCGTGTGTGTATGCGTGTTTCAATTTCCCCACTCTCCGGCAAACTCTCTCTGCCTCCCTCTGTCCTTCCTTCCCCTCGTGTTCCTTCAGGCGTATTTCTCTCTTCTGAACCCTCGTTAAGAGATTGTAAATAATGTCTATTAAGGTGCCCTTTTCCATATTTAGGGAATCGCCGTGGTACCGTTGTTAAAATCAAAAACCCACCTTAAGCGGTAGGTTCCCAATAATAAAATATATATGTTTACACAAGGATGAAGCAGACCAGCGTGTGTGTCCTTTTAATGTGTTTCATATGTGTACATATATATATATATATATATATATATATATATATATATATATATATATATATATATGCGGGTCGCGGTGGTCTAGTGGGTAGGGCGTTGGACTTCTGACCGAAGGTTCCCGGGCAAGGCATATTGGGCACCTGCAGATCCACCCAAGCTAGTTGATTTTTCGGGTACCAGATCTTCCTGGGAAAACATAACCGGCACAGGGAAAGGAACTGGCCCCCCTACCCTGATGTGTGAATATATTCACACGCCGTACGGCTTGGTATGTGGGTGAGCTCTACCATCACCTACTAAACCGACTTTGGGTTTATTACTGCGTCAATAGTTTTATATATATATATAAACACACAAACACACGGATACAATATATTTAACATACAGAAACATAAAGGAAGGATACTCCGTGTGTTTATGCGTCGCCGGTGAACGTCAATTAATATATATATATATATATATATATATATATATATATATATATATATATATATATATATATATATATATATATAAGGCTAAGCTAAACATTAAAATAGGCGGGGAAAAACTAGAGCAGGTAGAACAGTTTACGTATCTCGGAGGTGCTTAGACCAACCCAGGCAAAGCAGTTGGGACGTAAAGAGAAAAAATGCGCTAGTAGAATAATGGGTAAGCGAGGAAAGGGCAGGAGCAGGATAGGGATGTTGGACGGGATGAAGGGAGGGAGTACACAGAGATGAAGAGGGACCTGATGTATGGTAGGTTGCTGGAGTGTGTTTTGTTAGGAGTCACGGAACATTTATTTGATAGTTATGTCCATCCAAAACCAACATTAACCGCCAGATTACTTAATAATAATAGTACTATATATCGACTCTTGAGAATTTAGTAGCCTAGCAACAGCTATGTATGTACTTGGAAAAACGCACGATAGGCATTAGAACAAGCACAAGAATATGTATTATTTTCCCAGTTCATACGTTTTACAAATGTTTATATGCGTGAGTTCTAAAAACTATAACTTTATTTTATGTTAAGCAAACTGGATTAATTTTGTTCGGCTATCGTTTGCTTGTCGCATTACCTTTTTGAAGTGGTGAAGGTAAAAATATCTTTCTCTCTCTTTGCTGACGTAGAGTTAAAAGGATGGGGGGAGGCGGAAGGCATCGGAGGGGGAGCGGTGGAAGGATGGGGTAATAAACGCAATTCACTTTCCTCTCCTTCGTTTCGTGTTCGTCGTCTGATCCAATTCCAATCTCCACCCTTTCTCCCATCCCAATTCTCTACCTTTTCCCCCCCGCTCCTCCCCCTCCCTACTTTTTCCTTCCCGTCTCGACTCCACACTCCTTCCCCTGTTACGCACCCCTTCCCTCCCCCCCACGCATCACCTTCCAACCAACCCCCTGCACCCCTTTCCTCCTCCACACTCGCTCCATCGCAATACGAATGAAAAGGTTTTCGAAGAGGCCCTTAAATCGACCTCCCACCCCGACTCTTTATCCGCGTACCTCTCTCGCAGGAAGTCACATCCGGGGGAGAGAGAGAGAGAGAGAAGTCCTTAAATTAACTTACGGCAGGAAAATGGAAGTCAGAGTACCTCCTCATTCTGTGGTTTCAGCGGAGTACGGAAGCCGCACGAAGTCAAGGTGACTCTTACAAGAGTGTTTGAGTTTCTTTTGATTCCTAAATATTAACAACAAATTTATTTTAAAGTAATATTGAACATCTTAGCATGTTAAAAATTGCATTACACCACCAATTTTACGAGGTATATCGAGTTGGATATCATTCTTCGATCAATACGATCGAAGAATGATATCCAACTCTATATTATGGCATAACTAAGGCAATAGTTTTATTTTAGTTTCACACGTGCTATATTTTGTAACTGCTATGATAGAAATTGGCATATTATTATACCAAAAATATTTGTTTTGATTTCGTTTCATTCAATTTTTCCCCGAAGGAACTGTTGTTGCTTTCATAGCGTGTGGAAAAAGTGACATGTTCTTTGATTCATCCCGAGTTATTGTTTCCCGTCATCCCAGACGTTTCGATGAACGACGCTGTCTCAGTTTTCAGGGCCATTTCGCTTCCTCACACCTACTCTTTCTCTCCTCCCATAGGGCATATATTCAAATTCTCAACTTGAGAATGGAAACAGCTATTTCTATGAGAAATCCTCGACTCCGATTTTATTGAATTCCTCTCATTCTCAAGTAGAGAATTTGAATAAGTGCTCTATGGGAGGAGAAAGGGGGTAAGTAAATTTGGAGAAGTGACATTGCCATGAAGGAAGGCTATGAGAGAGTCATTTATTGAAAAATCGGTGGAGATTTAGGACTAAACCTCGGTGGAAAAAAACCCACCAAGATTTCACAGATAGATTTTCCTGCTTTATTTCTCTTCCCCTCTAATATTGCATAAACCTCCAATCTACGCTAATCCGTTTCAAAAAAGGTTAGGCTCCCAAATCATACAAAACTACGCTCTATATATATTTAAGTTTTCGACGGTATTTTCTTTAGGTCTTTTCCGAAGGTGCCCTTTGGCAGGTTATGGAAAACATTTTTTAAAAGGGTGAGTCATGGTGATTCTAAAGGTTAAAAATCGTTTTTCGGTTAAATGAATCCTTATTACTCTGGTGCCCCAGTCGACGGACAGCGCACAAATACCTGAACACTGCCGAAGTCTTTCTTCTTTTCCATATCGCTGCATTCTCTTCAAGTACACTTTTTTTAAATTCTGATTTATACATTACGGCTTGATTACTAATCCATTATGAATCAAAAGAATTGCCCAAAAAGGACATGTGCGAATTTATAGATCGAGCGGTTCACTCCGCAGCGCTTTGGACTCTGATAACATCGTTTCCGTACTCCGTTGAGTTCCTGTTACGCAATTCGCCGACTTCGAAACGGTAAGACCTTGGCCCCTTACTGATCATTAAAACCTCTTTAATTGGGTAACAACGCCACGGGAACGGTTTAGATGTGTCTCGGATATCGAGTAATTAGACCGTGAAACTACACTTACCTCATGTTACGGCCAGCCTTAAAAGAATTTGGCTGGTTGTCGCCGCCCGGAGAATATACTTCCCCGCGAGTCTTAAATGATCCACCGTCAGTTTAAATTTCTTTTATTTGAAGAAGCCATTCCTGTTAGTAAGCGGATATTTCACGAAAAATGATCTCGAGTTGTGTAAGAGGAGGTAATAACAATGGAAGAAGAACGACAGCTGAGGTCATTTGCCTCATTAGGGATGATAGGTGGGTAATTTTGTGGAGGGGGATATTCAGGGAATAGGGAATGGGAGGATGTAAAGGGAAACCCAGCGTTAGCTATGTTTGCTCTCAACGAAAGAATCCATGGGGTCACAATATTTAACTTCCCATCTGGCTGATGGCGCACTACTCTTTGAGCACCCATCACATGGCACCGAAGTTGAGATCGGGATGAATGAAAAATAATTCCACCACCCACAGGGTTCAAACCTTGGTTCCTTAAGGTTGAAAGCCAGTAGTCGACTTGCCCAAACCATCAAACCAATTCAATTGGGGTTTTTAAGCTAGGGTCAGCAATGATTAAGATTGCCTATTTTCCTAGATTAACCCTAAAATCACTGGCATGGTCATTTTCCATTTTCATCGACGTCTAATCTATAGCTATGGACCATTTCTTTCTTTCAGAATTCAGGCAGCGTTAATCTTATCTATCCTCTCAAATTGAAACAATTCCATTTCGTCTAGACCGATAAGATTGACATATAGGCAGTATTTTCGTGTAGGTACTGCACGAAAATAGAGCAGAGTTAATTCTGCACATTCTGACACTTATTATGATACCAAAAATGTTGAGAATACTTTAAAAGTACTAAATCTCGCAAAAGAATTATTGACTTCTCTTTCGAATCGGAGACCTTCGGAAATATGTACTCAACTAAAAGAATATTATGCATATTTCACTACATCGACAATATTCAGTCTACACCCAGAAAGTTTTAGCAATAAATTCGGTCTTCGTTTAACATTTTATGGTAAGGTGAGTTTTACAATCTGTTAATACCATGCAGATTGATCAGATGCTCCCGGGAACTAAAAAGGATTCTTTCCTTTGTCCTGTAAATAATTCGTCGCCGTTACGTGTTCCGAAAAATGTTGGAACCTTCGAGCCTCTGCTCACTGTGTAGTGGGGCCTAGTGAACGAGTAATCTAGGTTGAAGTGGGTGTGCTGGAGTGAGAAGGGAACAAAAAGGGAAGGGATAACGGGGAGCTCTTAAATGCTTACAGCGTGACGTCTGCCAACTGCGACGTTTCCCACGTGGTCATGGGTTTAGTATTCCGACGGATGCAATTCGTTGAAATGCATTCTATCCCAAATTGCAGTTGACGCAGAAGTGAAGAGCTTTATTCGGACGTTGAATGACTGCAGGCGAAAGTTACAAGCGAGACGGAACGCCATTCTGTGATGCCATTCCAAATCTCTCGGATTAACTCACCTGGAAAAAGAGAAAGAAAAAATCGTTGAAAAAATTCCATCACACTCGGAAGCATTCTGCAAATGAATTATGATTAGATAAAAATTTCCCCCTGAGATTTGCCCAAGCGAATGCAGATTGGCGCATGCGCGCACAGATTTGCACATGCGCATAAATTTCTTAAATCTTTATATGTAAGTTAAATTCCAGATTCATTCCACAGGGGTACAATTCTGTCCTGCCAGCATCAATTCTCGTATTAATACTATATGTTGGTTTCATAGAAAATATTAAACTAATTATGCTATCCTCGACAACATCTTCAATTTTAAGTATTCGGCCTGGACATACTCTATTATGATAAGATACACAAGGAAGAAAAATGAACACACTAAAGTCTTATTTTAACAAATTTTCGCTGATCCTCGATTACTCAACCAAAATTCACAAATCACTGTGATTAAACCGGTGTTTGGTTTGCTAGCTGAGGGTAGAGCCCACATAAAATATACTTAACACTTACACGTATCTCAAAATGCATAAATTATCAGGATAGCATCTTCCCCTCTCTCCATTTAGACATATTTACCAGGAATACCTGGCTCCCTGAAAAACACTCGAATTATTTGGAATTAAAGGTGCCCAGAGGTGTCGAATCTATCGAAGCCCCAATGATCTATCCACTGGTCCACGAATTATTGTCAATACAACATCACAATCAAACTAAAGGTTGGTTCTATATGAAAACGGTCGTAAACTGGGCATAATTACTCGTAATTTATAAGATTAATTAACCATTAATTACCCCATACTTCCAGTTACAATCCTCACATACAAAACCACCCTGATAGTCTCAACCTAGTTATCACCCACTTCTTTGGCCTTCACAAAATACATCAAATCTAAAGGAACTTTAACCAAAAGTAAAATTTATTGATTCAACCTCTTTCCTTCTTCCAACATGCCCCTTCGTCTCTTTCAAATATCCAGCAAATTTATGCGACACGCTAAAATTTACAAGACAGCCCTTCCCCCTTTTTCCATTCCTAACCGTAACCCCGCAAAAGGGATAAATGTTACGATCATTTGCATTCCAGGGTTTCTTTTTCCAAAACAATCCAATCCTCCAATCTTTGACTCTAGTTTTGAATGAGCGATTTCATAAAAAAAATAGCTTAGCGATTCGACGAGTGATTTATCTTTACTTATTACGATTTATTCCGATGGCGCCCATTATCCTTTGTTGAATCATGCAATGGTCGAATCGAGAAATTACAGTTGATCAAGCACTCTTTTTTTTCCAGTCGGTGAATCCGGGATAAAGTCGGTCAGGGTATCAAAAACTGTAACGGTATAATTATGTAAGATGTTACAGTCGTCGCCTTTAAGCATAAATTACCACTTTATTGAAAATTAATGATTTCGAAATACCAGTTGCGATTTGAACGGGGAAAAATGGATTCGTTTCGCCACTCGCATGTCAGTCAGTAATCACAATCATCTCATCACATCTCTTCCTGCCCTGCCATGGCAACGCATTCGTTCAAGCCCACCCTGGGTCACCGTGTTACCCGATGTGACCAGACCTACGCGATCATAACTGCTCTCCCGGTAAAAATGTATTCGGTAACCGCAACCGTATTGACCATATTGGACTCACTGCCGTTTAAATCCCTCTCGGGACGTGACCGAGGCGTGGCGTAGGCTTTCGTTTTTTTGTTTACATAAAGCACAGCTGCTTCCATTACCGTTCCAATCATTAGTTGCACGCACTGTGATGATTCTTCCGTCTGTGTGCTGCCGGCTACGTGATTCAGGTCCAACTGGTTCTATTCGATGCTGAATCACCTAATTGCTTTAATAAGCCAATCGGTAGATGACGCCTGTCTATCATTGCGGTCGCAAAGGAAATGTTACACGACTTCCGAGAATTCAATGCAATGATCCATCAATTTTTCTTTTCCCAAACAAGTTCCAGAAGATTAACTTTGCCATCTTTTCCCCGCTAAGATCTTGATTCCCACAAGAATTTCGTTACCACTCGGGGGTTCTATGAGGAAAACCATAATGTTGTACACATAAACATAAAATATTTCACGGGGGAACACGCACCAGAATAATGTGCGGGTCAGGCTTTATTGAAACTATGTTTCTTAGCACGAGTTATTGAACCATATTATCAAAATGTTACAAAAAGAGGTATAAAGTTATCCGCATTTGGAAAGGCATCTATTATTTGAGATCTATGGGAGAAAATGATAATTTCGGAATATGAAGAAGTTAACGGAAAATCCGCTTTTTGTTCAAAATTGCTAAAGAAAAAATAACGGGAGAGCCGGGGACATTGGTAGAATTTGGATGAGTACCCTTTTAGTGGAGAAGAAAGCAGAAAAGATTTGAAACTATTAGAAAGGTACAGAAAAACCCATTTTCGTGTGACGAGGGAATTTTTGTGACTCCACTTTGAATTGGCAAAGTGATTGGGAGAAATAGATAGAATCTAGCCTTATATGATTCAATTACACGTTCTTTTTATGCGTGATACGTAATCATTAAAAAATCAATCTTTATCACTCTTACGGTTTTATATTATAAAAAAGTCCCCGCGCTGCGCAGTTCTGCGCCATGAACATTAGCGACAGCCATTTGGATAGTCTGTGCGCAACGCTCAACTTTCCTCCTCATGACACGTCGGCCCAGTCGCAGAATATTTTGTCCTTGGACGACGAAGGATACCCATCCATTTCATTTCCCCCCTATCCTTCTCCGCTCCTTCCATTGTCTTCCCTTTGTAGAGAAAGGCAATCCTCCAGCGGCAGGACCTTCTTCGCTTTTGTCACATCCCTCTTCTCCCACCCCACGACTAATCTCCATCTCGCCTCCCCCTTCTCTCGCGGGAAATATGACGAACGCGTCGCGTCCTCCGCTTCGAGGTTTTTCCACAAGGGACACCGGGAGCGCCACCGATAAGGCCAAATGTCTGCTGTGCTGGATAAGGAGAGAATGATTGGTTTAGGTGGTCCTGGTTCGGGTTCACTTAATCTAGTTTTTTTACTGATTTCAGTATTACTTCAGATTATAGATTTAAGTGCATATTCAGTATAGTATATCTCAAGTACGTTTTATCGACAGAGATGATTAAAATACGGGGATTCTTGCATAATTCTTTAATTTAATAATAATATGCATTTCTGCATAATTCCTCCTCAAATTTGCCTCCTAAAGTTCTTAGTGAACTTCTCTCTACTGTCACCCAGAAACGTAATTTGAAAAAGTTTGTATACTTTACATCTCAAGATAGATTTGTTATTGTACACTTTGTTAACTCCTGTGCATATTTAATAATGCCTGCGATCAATTACATCAATCAAAATCAGTTTAGAAGGCCTTGTAATTTGATGAATTGAACTTTTGAAATAGTTCGTCATCATATAAAAATGGTACCATTTTTCACTAGCAAGGTTTCACAGTTCAATAGTTTAAAATTGAAAAAGAAAAAATTCAGTGAATTTAGCTGAATCATTTATAAGTGAAATACAATAAAAAAGGTTGGGATTCAGAGTTGTATTATGTCGATATATTACATCTACATCTACATAATTACCCTGCGAGCCACCGAAAAAGGTGTGTGGCAGGGGTTTCTAATAAACGAAATACACCATGAGTCCCCCTGAAGTCAAGTTTCACTCCTAGGCACTAAATAATATCATGCGACGGTTATAAATGACAATCCTTACGTGGTCTACCTGTTTGCAATACTATGTCCTACTCTTGAGACGAAGTTTATAACTAACAGTTGGAACATTCACGTTGGCCAGAAATTTACAATTTTAAAAGTTTGTTGTGAAGAGGAAAAAATAATGTGTTTGTGGAAAAAATCTCTCCCCTTTTGTGTCCTGAGGAAAATGCACTTTGTCGCTTGGATGAGGAATTTCTCCCGAGAATTCATCCTTTCTTCATACTTCCGTTCTCTCTTACCGTTTCCCTTTAAGGAATACGCTTCCGCCAATTTCCACTCGCCCAACAGTGGTCGGAGACGGTGGAAACGAACGGAGGCTCTCCTTCTTAACATTCTAATCCACGTCCCAACCAACCCCTTAGCCGTGGCGGCAGTGTGGGAACGGGAGACAGTGCACATCGGTCATTAATTTCAACGATTAAATGTCGTCTAATGATTCGTGTCACCAAGTTACAACGACAGAACCCACTGTATTCGAGCTGGCATTCACGGACGATGATCATGGTTACATTTAACGCTCAAAATGCATCGCAAACCTGTCATCATCGTAGCATATAATTTAACTTACGCCCATTCACTTACCTGCTGAAGCAAAATTGAATTTTTTTGTATAACTTTTCTGTAAAGGCGTCATATTAATGACGCCTTTAATTACCGTTCGGCCAAATCAGTGATAAAACACGTGGCCACAAATTTTCCGGTATCATCCGTTTGAAATATGTAACATAAAAAATGAATTATTTTTATAATTGACAATGAGTTATTTGGGAAATTTGTTAAAAAGGTTTAAGAAAAATGTTATGATTCGCTGGTTTGGTATCATTTAGAATATGCTGCTAGTATATGGCATCCTCACGAAGTTGGATTAATTGCCGTATCGGATCGCGTACAGCTTAGAGGAGCTAGAGTTGCAAAATGTTTTCATGGTAAACTTAGCAGCATATCCAAAATATTACAGCAGCTAGGCTGGAACTCACTCAATGGAGCGAAGGTTAAATAGCACATAAAATCTCATGCATACATTGAATGGATTTTAGTGATTATTTTGAAAATGTATTAATGTATCTAAACTACTCCCTAATATTAACCCCATCGTGCTACAGTTGGGAAAAATCATGTCAGTATAATAAAAGGAAATAAGTTAAGAACAGATTAAGATGTCAATTTTCTCATAAAGGATAAGGAAACAGAATAACCTTGTCCGACCTTCCGAGAGGGGGATATATTTTGGGTCAAAATTAGTTTGCTGTGCAATCACCTCCAGACGCGCACGCTAGCGGTGGCTTCCAGGGTACGTTGTACTATAAAATATATTTCGTAAAACCAGGAAAAACAGTTTATTTCTGACCCGGGATTCAAACATATGTACAGACGAAATCAAGGCATCCATGAAAATGACCGTGCATCAGTCAAAATACGATTGGAAATAAGTTGTGAGCTTTTAAAGATACTCTTATTGATTATAAGACACATTTATCCGAGAGTTCAGTTGAATTCCAGTAATATTAAAAATTGATCTGAAGATATAATCGGCTATGTTTACTTAATGTAGACGTGGATTTCGAAAAAAAGGAGGATGCATCGTTGGATGTAACGTATCATAGCAACATGCGTGTATTTTATCATGTGAAAATTGGAAAAAAATATCCCCGGATAGGATCTTCTGCGGCACATAGTCGTTTCCAATGGAGGCGCCTAAGTCAACTTATAAGTTCCTTCAGTCGGCACGCTCAGATCAAGGTGCCAACTGAAGCGTAAGTATGGAGACTGGACTAATGCGCGTTTGATTTAATGGAGATACGCGCGCTCCTCAGTCACGTAAGGGAGTTAATTGGTGCGTGCGCCACTCGTCAAGATAAAGTCAAGCGTTGCACGCCGCGCTTCGTTAATTAGAGTAGGTCAACAACGGTGTGGGACGTCTCCTTGGCGCGTGGATAGAGCGCTCGCTCCCCGCCGGACAAAGAGCGCCGCTCGCGCCGGAGTCGAAATGGGACGTTCGGGCGGGAGTCTGGAATTTTTCGTACGCCTTACCTTCTGCCTTAAAGTGGATCTGCATCCTCGAGTCGAATTATATCTAGGCACTTAGTTTCACCAGAGCATCACTAAAAGGCCAGTACATATCCATTGGAGTTATTCACTGCCCAGTTTTCCATGCTAGCTTCCCTTAATTGACTCTCTTAAGAAAGTATGTTCAACGTGGACTTTTATGGCCTTTTATCTCCAGGTAATGCATTAATTAAAGCAGAAATTCAGGAACACTCAAGTTTCCAAAAACTAACAGATATTTAACATATGTAATGGCATATTGGGTCGCGGTAGTCCAGGGGGTAGAGCGAGGGACTACTGACCGGAGGGTCCCGGGTTCCATTACCGGGAAAGGCTCTCTGGGCACCTGCATCTCCACCCAAGCTATGTGATTTTTCGGGTACCATATCTTCCTGGGAAAACGTAACTGGCACAGGGAAAGGAACTGGTCCCCCTACTCTGATGTGTGAATTTCACACGCCGTATAGGGCTTAGTACTGGGTGAACTCTACCATCACCTACCAAACCGACCTTCGGGTTGAATACTGTGTTTATGGATTAATGGCATATTAATATTAATATCATAATTTTGCGATCCATCATTTAAGGTTTTTGGATAGACAAAGATCGAAAATTTCTCTATCCTAACAAAGCATACCCAAAAACCTGATAGGTTTTCATGTAGAGCATGCTGGGAACGCAACCAGGTAACTTATCTTCATTCAAAAATTTATTTAATAATGGTATTAAGTAGCACACCACTTTAAGGAAAATATACGTGATCGTCCAAGTAATTCCAGTAAAATCCCAGTGTTTTGTTCAAACATTTTCCCTTCATCCTCCTAAGAACTGAAACAATTGTTTTTTTATATGGCCACGCTTAAAAATTATTTTTTTTTCGCTCAAGTATATATTTGTATAATTATTTATTAATTTCTATATAAATTAAATAAAGTAACATGTGTGGATGACAGCGCAGATAATGAAAGAAGCTTTAAATGAATTAATTTTAAAGGAAGGGTATGTACACCATGTTACAAAGAAGAAATCTGTATATCAAACAGGAACATAAAATTTTAAATCAATATAAAGTGACTTCGAAAGTTTTTAATAGTATTTTTATAGTATTTTAATAACCTGAAGAATTACCTAAATGGGCTGCTACTAGGACTTTCATTTGACACCGAAGATGGGTTCATATTAAATGGCAACCTATTTTTCCTTTTTACAAAAATAATCTCTCATTTTTAATTCCTGCTTAAGCCAGCTCCTTAAATTGGAAAGCCCACGGCGATGGTGCAGGTATCATGATCATATCCGTTGATTTTACAGAATATAATTTTCGTCGGCAACGTTTAACCGCCTTCATGATTACATAAGAATCGGCAAATGGGGAGTAAATAAAAATATATTTCTCGAAGCGTGAAGCGTTTCTTTAGGAGTGAATAGAGTATCAGAAAGAGGAGGGGTTATCCATCGAAGAGCACCGGTCAGGGTCACGGTCTCTCTCCGCCTAAAAATCAAGGTCCCTCTGGCCGAAAGGGGAGGCGTCCTTTTCTTTCGGCTGCTGCTGCATCTAAACGCCGGCTTACCCGTTCCCGCCCGACGAACGAGATAATATACGCGCAGTGTACCACTTTAAGTTACCTCCCTCTGCTACGGTGCTTCAACAGTGACGAGAAAACATTTTAGCTCATTTAACACGGTCTTAAAAGATAATTTTGGATAAACCTCTACGTATCGCAATGACTGAAGACAGTTATCAAAAAAACTACAAAATAACGTGTTTGGAATGCATAACAACGACAATGGCAAGAATGATGAGGGGAACGTTTGGAGAAATATGCTAAGAAAAATGTAGTGAAAACTTTAATATGGAGCATGTGAATGTATGGCGCTGGAACAGTGAGTGTAACAAATTGATAGTGAATAGAAAAGAGGCTTTTGAGATGTGGTTGTCGAGAAGAACGGAAAAGGTAAAATGGATGGAAAGGAAAACAACGAAGTGATACAGGGTGAAAGGGGAAGGGAGAGAATGGGTAGAATAAATCTAAAAAAGGTGGGAAAGGCGGATGAAGAGTGATGAAGACGGATTGCTGAAGACTGTAATATAGGAAAGAGTACGTCAGGCAAACGAAGAAGGGGCACGAATAGGATAGGAAGAAAATAGAGAAAAAAGGGAAATACGAGGAAATGAAGATAGATTTATTGCAGTGTCGAATGCCATGTTGCGTTGTGCTGGGAGAGGCAAAGAAATATGTCGTGTTAGCCTTGTGTAGTAATTGTGATTATAGAAACCCAACTTAGGGTTAATATGATATGGCCAATGGGAACCCTAAAACTTGTATTCAACTATTTTCTATCACTAGCACTTGGTATACATGTAAAATGGGGGAGGTGAGAGGATCCTTCGATAAATTCATAGGAGGGAAAATTGAAGATGGATGAAGAGCATTGTAATAGACGATGGGGTGTTGAAGATTGTGATATAGAGGTGAGGACGTTAGGCAGGCGAGATTTAGGCAGGAATAGGATAGATATGTCGGGCGGAATGAGAGGGAGGAGGGAAGTGTAGGTGGCACTGAAAAACAGTTTATTGAGAATCAGGTTGTGCCTCGTGAAACTATGCTTAGGTGTGCAGCTACAATAAATCTGTGTCCATTTAAATGTGACTTAAACAGTAGACTAGATAAGAAGAATAAGATAAAGCCACTAGGTTAGAAAATAAGTTATTGTAAAGAGATAATGCAGTCGTGAAAGAAGAATTAAACTGATAATCTATTCAGAATGATTCTGTTCCAAATATTTCCTAAATGTTAGTGGCAGAATAAGCTATTAATTTCTATCACGTCCTAAGATCTTAGTTCTCCTCATTAATTATAATCTAAATTTTTGTTAAACGAATAATTTTTGTGCTTATTCAAAAATTTTTGAACCTCCGGAAAATTCAACTTGGTCTTTCCGTCGAGCAACTAAGTCACTTGTCAGATGTTTCAACTGAGAAAATTCGTAAAATGGAGATTAGAGAAGGTAGATGGAAGTCATGAAGTTTTGAATAATAAAATCGGTACTTTAAAAAAATTGTACGAAGTCTTCAAAATCCGTAGTGCATGTAACTGTTGTTGTCATTATTTACAATATTTAGATTAGTTCATATGTTTATTTTAACCGACAACATTTTATGTTGCATGCCTAGAGTTGAAATACCCCATGACACACAACCAAACGGTGACTTACAGGGTACCGTGGCCATATAGACTTAATAATTAGGAATTCATGTGCTCCATATTTGAGCCAATGTCCAAAACAAATTTTTAACTGCTACAAAGTTTCTTTTAACAAAACGGTAGCCAAGTGGAAGTTCATTATACAGCCGTTTGCTTTTTCAATTCTTTCTCTGTATTCTCATGGATTTATGATTCTCCGGTGGTGATGAAGACACATGGTAATGGGTATACCTAAAAGTACGTCTTAAAGTATGATTTTGCCTTCTGCTTGAATCTATGTGTTTGAAATTGATAATGTTTACCAATAGATTGAACTTAATTTTTAATGCAGAGAAATGAATGGGGCATTTAACTCTTCCCACACTGGTTTTCCCAATATTGGGTTAAGCGTTTCATCTAGTTAAAACAATTTGATAAATTTATTTTCACTTCCATTTGGGGTTATCTCATCAATTGTACTTCATCCAAGACCGAACACAATTTCACTCTACCGAGTATTCATCGACGTGAGTGTCCACTATGTCAGACACTAATTAATTTCTAGAGACTTTATGGACGCGGCGAATGAGTAATTATTGGAACGAGTTTTCTCGAAAGAAGGTTTTCCAGTCGAATCATCTTATTTTTTTCGAAATAAAATTGCGCAATTATCCACGCTTGATCGAAAGAGGATAATTAAAGCGAATCAAACGTTACATGCACTTTCGGTCGGCAGAGGAAACGTCGGTTAGGTTTCCTTCGTTTATATTAACCGAAGAGAATCAAAGATTCAGTAATTTGATGCGTAATTATCGCAGTCATATAACCGATAGCCTGTCTATAATAAGTAGTGGAAGAAATTACGTCGATGATTGATATCTTTTCCACTCTCTTATCTGGCAATCAGGCCACATTTCTGTAATGGAACGCGGCGATAATGTTTGTCTCCAGATGCTTTGAATGGATAATGGATTTCCAGCCTGTGCGGTCATTAATAAATTTCGGAAGGGGTAATTAATGTGAATGGATGAAATGCAAATTAACAACGGTTCCCGGAATTATTGCGCAGTGCCAAAAGGTAATGTATGTTCAAGCATCAGAAAAAAATTATTCGTACGTTTTTGGCATGCAAGAGAAGCGTTGAATGAAATCAGAGCAACTATGGAAACCGACTGGAGGGCTCGATGAATAATTTCTCGTCAATGACGGAGGGATGGTTAGAATGAGTCATGCGTCGTCGGTTAAAAAACTAAAAAAATCGAAAAAAAGAATAATCGTTCTTTATCATTTTTTTCCGGGTGGGTTACGTGATCTACCACCCGCCCCAGAGTATTACCCTCCCGCTTCATCGACAATACAAGTATGAGGCCAATTTCGGTTCGGGTTATAATGTTTAATTTCTGCCCCGTTTCTATTCCTCGTTCCTCTCTTCATTCCCCCATCCCCCCTGCTCTTCCCGAACGTTGTTTCCAGTTGGGTTGAAAGCGAAGCCATTCGAGCGGGGATGAGACCGCGATTCGCTGAAGGGTTGACGTGCATGTGTGTGGATTTAAGGGTGGGAAGGTGTTTGGACGGGCGAGGAGCGGACTGGTGGTTTTGAGAGTGGAGAGGGAGGTGCGTGAAGGAGACAAATGAAGCGCGGTGGAACATCCACCCCCATTTCACCTGCCGGCACCCCATTTGACCGCGATGCCCCCAAGCGGTGGTGCCATCTGTTATTCCAGACCACCCTACCGTCTCTCCCATGGCTCCATCTTTATCTGTTTATTTCACTCCCACTGATTTATTGTTTTGCTTTTTCGCCTACTCTCTTCGTCTTTCGGGGTGGCAAGAATAGAGGAGTTGGGATGGGGTGATGTTTCCCCTTCCGCCTTAACCTCATAATTTCATTCGCCTCCCACCTCAGCCCTTCCCATCCCCTTCCCATTTTCACCCCGTGCGCTTTACACAGACCCTTTGCGTTAGGACAGTGAAGTACATCTTCCGCCTCCAACTTAGTTTCCTCCTTTCAGCCTTTTTCTCTCCCTTTCTCCACTCTCCACCCTCCCACTCTCCCTTTAATTACTGCCCCCCCTTAGCCCTTCCGTTTCCTCTTCGCCGTCCGAAATGCCCGTCACAATTCTGTTTAGGAAGGAAAGGATTTTCGTGTGCGCTAGTCTTTGTGTTCGTTATCACACCCTGCAGTTTCTCATGCCTTGTTACTTGTGCCTGTCCCTTTTCGGGGTAAGTCTAAAACATAATTGCACGCCAAGGGCTTTTCGGGCAGGCCAGGTTATACAGAGATCCTCCCGCGAGGTTTTCAGGGAATATTATTTTTATTTTATTTGCCATCGCTGATGAGTTATCCGGGGATGAGGATGGTGAGGTTGGTAATGTTCCATAATGATGGCTTCCCATCCAGAGGACCCGGGTTCGAATCCTGTAAGCATCAGATATCTTTCAGTGGTGTCCCTATCCCAACTAGAGGTGTTTTGTGGAGAACGTTTGAAGTGAGTACGTCCGTCGGATACGACGTTAGGCATTGGACACCTTAAATGGCGGTTAATACCCGCGACGGGTTTTTCTCCACCCTTTCTCTATTCCTATCCATCCCTAATAGCGCAAATCAGCTGCGGGTCGCCTCCTCTAAAGATGCTACTACTACAACTACCAATGCCATGAGTTATCTTGATGTCGTTTAAACTAGAATTGCGATTGAAAATCATTATTATCGGCAACAGTCTGCCACTTACGTTAGGTTTTAGTTATAGTCCCCAGGGTTAAGGATGTAAAAAATACTAACCCCATCTATCAAGGCATTCTTTACTCTTACATAAGTCCCAAATATAGTTCAGTATCCAATTTGTTATGCCTTTCTGAAAACCGTCTCAAAATCCTTATTCTCCCTTTGTCTCAAAAACCCAACGTTCTCTTAGTCTACAATTTCTCTACTATCACTCACAATTCCCTACATTCTTCTGCCTCCTTTTTGATTTCACCCAAGAATTATTTCTCTGAATTTTATCCAGTGTTTCTGTAGATATTTTCATTTCCTTTTTTGGTTCTTTTATAGGTGTGTTCTCTATGCGTTCTCATCTCATACTTTTCCTCAAATACGACTTAAAATCTTTCATCCTACCCTTTTCCTCTACGCCTCAACAGCAGAATGTTCGGGTCGTAAGAAAATCACTCTTCAGGACAGTGTTTACTAGTATTCTCTTTACATATTTATTTCAGTTGATTTTCAACAACTACTTCATATTTGCATAACTTCTTTCATCGAAAGCACTTCTTACTCCAGTGTCCATACTAATTTTCCCATTACCTCACTACCCAATCGATTCATTCCTTCGTATTTCCTGGCTTCTTTCCTGCAAATTATCCTTTGTCCCCTTTTTTGAATCTTAATCTATTTTTTCTCCAATTAGGGCCTTAAATAAGTTATCGTACAATAATATCTGCGCAATTTATTTCAATCTTTTTTTCTATAAGCCTCACCGAACTCGACGTCCAATCTTCTTATGGACTCATTATTCTGTCGGTCCATTGAATCTGTTTTAGATCATAATGCGGCATTCCCTTACTTATGCCGCGGAGTTCATTTTATTTCGTGGCCGTGACTATACGGGAAAAATTATTATAAAGAGCAATTTGTTTTCTCTTTTCCTTGAATTTTGTAGGGGCTTGTTATTTCAACCTATTAAATAAACTTTTTGCATTTTTTACATTGGCCTTTTATCTGCCATTTTTTCCCATTTACTCTTCTACAATATCATTTAGCCTCCTTAAAAATATTCCTTTAAGCAGACTTCCTAGCCTCACATCTAATTATCCCTAATAATAATAAGAAACCCTTGACTGAAGCCTCTCCAACGTTTCTGCGAAATCTTCAAAGTTGAGTGCTCTCAAACTTATTCCTAGCTTCCTTAAAATTGAATGGTTTTGATTTTTATAATGATTTTCTTATCTCCATTAATTGGTAATGTAACTCCCTTTGGGGGTTGGAGAAAAATTCTAAATAATGAAGGTCCCTTAAAATAAAAAAAAACTCATTTGCCAATTTCAGAAAACTTCCGGTTATACGAGGTTCCTTTTGTGAGGAGCCCTTTCTTAATGGGCGAGGTGGAGTTATGGATGGGGGAGGAGTTTTAGCAAGGGATGGTATGGGATGAAGACCCTTATAAACAAAAGGACGATGACGGGAGGGTAAGAGGATTTTGAGTCGACCCCGAGGCGGTTTTGGGTAAAAGGGAGTTACACCTTGAAGGATGTGAATGTATCTTGCGCTGATTGCCAGTCATTTGCTAAACCTTCGAGCCCCAAGGCGAAAATGTTACAAGGGTCAAACAAGCATTCACAAAACTGACGCAAGACGACATTGCCTTGAAGAGGAACTCGACTGCAGATTCGAAAACTACTATAAAAACATGTAACAGTCCCGATTTAACTATGACAGATCAGATTATGTATATAAAATTTGGGAGTTAGATTGTACGTAGAATGGATTTGAAATGCCATTTTGTCCTCGTACGATTATAGATCAAAATAGATATGATCGCAAGTGCAAAGGGTATTGTTAGTGTTGGTAGTATACATATTTTGTCGTTAACGAGGTTATATCTTAATTATACCAATTTCTATATCATTGTACTAGCATTATTTGAATATTACCCTAATAAATTAATGAATAATATTGCCCTTTTAATTAATTATTACCGTTTTAATGAATAAATTTAATGAATACCAGTAACTTATTTCGTGGTTACTTACATTATTTCACATGTTGCATGTCCGCACTAATGTCAGTGTACATGTAGGTGTAATGATTTTGCATTTGTGGCTGGTGAGCCTCTACCACACTCCGTGGCGACGGCTTGCGGGGCTTTATGTAGCTGTAGAATAAGAAGTAAGCTTGCATAAAAAGATGTCCATCAGAGTTATGCACCAACGAGTACTGTGTTATTTTGAAACTTTATTCAGAAACTTGGGTTAAATGTGCAGGAGTGATCACGTACGGTTTTGTTGCTCTCTCAGTGGTGAATTTTATACATTCCGGTTGTGTCTTTCCTGAGTCATTTTGAAACGCGATTGTTCGATGAAGACACACGTCATTGGAAAATTAAGATGGAAGAAAATTCAGAGTAAAAACCCGGATGCCTGAGATTAACGCGGAACAAATGATGATGAATATGCGGACGTCAAGGGAATTCGACTGATTGTGAGTGCAGAGATGACTCAAATCAATCCCAGCAAACATCGTTGACCGTCGCGTCGGCCCGTAGTGATCGTGGATTGCCTTCGCGAGCCAAAAATACACCGTATCCAACGAGCGCCCCGACCTTCGACATCAGTCACCGTTCAACACCCATTGACATTTTTGCGAGGCTCGCCTGCGACGTCCGGGTGTCTCCGTTTTGATAGCGGTGACGAATGCTCACCCACGGGAACATATGTCGGAGCCCGAACGATTTATTTCACACGCTGCTGAACACTGATTGATTAACGATTCGGGAGATATCTGATCGCAGCGGGCCTCATTCCATTTAATCCATTTTGAAAGATATACAGATAGATAACATTGATGTCACATAGGATAATCACGAAAATGTATGAAAGAATAAAAGCGGACACTATATAAATGAGTTGTATCGATGAAATATTTGCATTATAAAACATGAAGAAAAGATTTTTGCCACAAAATGAAAAAATTAAGACGTAAAACGGGTAGAAATGAAATTTTGGGCGGGAAATCTTTTGAAAAATATATTTACCCTTAGAAAATCTACGAAGATAGAAAATTGGGGTTAGATTTAATAGGAGGTGGGGCGGTAGAATTAATTTATCGAAGATACTATTGAAATAAGATATGATGGGATTAAGAGAGTTGCAAAAAAAATAGCATGCTTGGTGAGATGGCTGCCAAAAATTAATCTTATTATATATAACCACCCACATAGTGATGTTATCAAGAACATCATTTTTCTTATTTTTGTCAGTTTGGGAAATACGGCACTTTTTCAGCCATTATGAGATAGTTTAATGAAATTTATTTGCATTAAGTTTATCTGCAAGCATACGTTAGCTGGAATGCAAATGAAAAGTGTAGATATCTTTCAGCTAAGATTGAAAACCATAATATTTGACTTGAGAACAGAATTGAATCAAGAAATTTGACAAAAGTTATCTTCCTTGATAATAAAATATAGAACCCTTGAATATGCATGTTAAAATGGAAAATAATTCTAAATGTATTAAATAAAAATCAAAAGTTTTAGCGATGAGGTTTAACGGAGCTTGAATTTGTTTTACACCTGTTACTGATGTTTAACAATAGAACCCCAAAAGGCGCCATATTTTGTGACACGACTAAAATACGACGTTGGGAATTCTTCGGGCTTCGTGGCGCGAATTCTCTCTGCAGGATCTGGAAGATATACATTATTGTGGAATATATTACTAAATAAATTGCATGCTACCTTCCAATTTACAAAATTTCAGCACACGGCGATATTTCCTTTACTTTCACGTATTTAACAAATCTCTGATATGTTGGACAATTCACTCGAGTTTCGATACTCGTAATAAGAACCCTCACACTTCGTTCTCATCGTCGATGGGGGTATCAATTTACCCATTTACAATCAAAAATCCCCACTTAAGATAGGCGCATAAAGAAAAGTCCTCGGTGCAATCAACACCACTGCCTAAACGACGCGACGGTGTGGTCATCCATTTGGCCAAAAGAGCGAAGTCATTAGATTCCTTAAAAGACCGTCGTGCAGTCTATATACGAGAAACTAAGTAATTCTGAGGGGAATTCAAATAAATTCATAATGAGGTATGGTTAGTGACGGCGAAAAACGTCCCTGAATACGAGTATTTATCGTCCTTAGTATTTAAATCCTAAGATCGGTTTGATTTAATTCAGCCCTCCGTTCTTTTTTTAGTTATTGGTAATTACCTCCACATCCTATATCTTTTCTGTTTCACGTCCTTCTTCATTTGTTTCCTACGTCCTTGTTTCTTGATTTTCCATTACTGTTATTCATTTCATATTTCTTTTCTACTATTATGTACCTAACTGGTCGGTTGTTCTTCAAGGTTTGTTCAATCAATCCAGTCCTTGTCTTTCCCAAAGAGTTCTCTCCACGAGGTACTTTCCTCATCTGCTCTTCTATATATTTCCTCGTATAAAAATTACCTACGTCACACGAAGGGCAGACGAAGCATTATTGTTCTCGCGGAGTGTGGCGTAGGCGGAGGGGAGTATTATGTGGGTGGGTGGGGGTGGAGGGAGGAAGAAAGGAGGCAGGCAGGGCGGAAGGAAGGAAGGAAGGGGTGGAGCGTCTCATTCCGCTGCATGCGTCTGACTATATGACTCCGTTCCGGAGTCTAGGGAATGGGGAGGGAAGAGAGTGAAAGAGGAGAGGGGGCGAAGAGCAGAAGAAGAGGAAGGAAGGAGGAGGAGGAGGAAAGGAGTGGAGGAAGAGAGGGGGACGGGAAGAATATGTGGGGGAGGTGGAGGATATGGTCGGGAGAGTGGCGGAGGCGGTTGGGAGACGTGGAGCGAATCGGTTAAGGAGGTGTAGGGGGGGGGTGGGGGTTGGTGGGGGTGGGCTCCAAACGTGCGTGCTTGTAGGGTGTATCGCGGATGTGAGGGATGAGTCGAAAGGCACGCGCGAGGAGGAGGGGAAGTGGGTGAGAGCGGGGGCGGGGGAGTGTGGGGAGACAAGGGAGGGGGGAGTGAGTGAGTGCCGAGGTTTACTGAGTCGGGGCCGCGGGAGGAAGAGGAACGCAGGGATTGGTTCCATACGGGTTGTCTTGGGGCACCGCACGGAAAGGGTAAAAAGGCAGGTCGTATAAAAGTGTGGCCCAAATGTGGGAGCCTTCAAAAACCCTGAAGTACACTATCAAATTCTCGGGAAACTTACGGAGGTCGCCATTAAGTGACATTTTGATATCAATTCCTGCATTCGTAGTAATAGGTGCGCTCTATCAAATGAAGATGATTGACAAGGGTCTTGCTTCGTTACTTTTCATATAAATTGGTTTTAAAAATCCCAGATGTTGCACATGGTTTTATGGCAGTAGGAGACCAACAGTAGATATATTTTGAATTAGTTAAATATGGTCCAGAAATAAATGTTCTCACGAAAAACTCACGTCATGTGTGCAGTTTTATATATGAGTTCTAATAGTGTAAACATAAAAGTGCCCAACATCACTTGAAATCACCTCATCAATCGGAGAAATGGCTCGTAGTAACTCTACGAGCTATCTAGTTCTCTTCCAATCTGTTTATTCTGTCATACTCTTTTGTCGCAACATTTTCTATTACCTACTATTCATAGTTCATCATTGGTCTGCCTCTGTAACCCTTTTTCTTTCTTTATCCTCCAATTGTCATCTTCAACTAAGACACAATTGTTGTAACAGAGCAAACATAGATTAAATTTCCCTCTTCTTCTTCTAAGCGTTCTCCGCGGGCTTTTCTTCTAAACTCTTCGAATACTACTTCGTTTGATTGTCTCTTTTTATCCAATTTATTTTTACATTTTTTTGTAGCGCCACATTTCCATCAAATCCCATTTATTTTACTCTGCCTGCTTTATCGTTTAGGTCTCACATTCGGAGAAAATTGGACTCCGTGTATAATTTTCATTGATTCCTTTCCTTATATCTATGTCGACTATACTATCTGCCGTTTGCAGTTCCTTCTTCTGGTATAGAGATCCTTCTTCTCCTTCCCTACTCTGTTTAGGATCCCTATCAGGAGAAAAAAACTTCTAAAAAGTATATTTATCTTGTAAATGTTGATACGAGAATAAATATTTCATGACCTCTAAACCACCTCATGCACAGGCTCAGAAATAATAAATACCAGTATTTATTTCACCGGGTAAGTGAAACAGTGATATATCCTTATATACGCATTAGCCTAGGATTCCCTGTTTACGTATTAACATTAATCATGAGCCAATGTTTGATCTACAATATGCCCTACGGATATCTCCTAGGTTCAGATTCCACAGAATGCAAGCAGCATAAAAGTTTTCGCTTAAATATTATTTTCCAATGAAGATATTAACTCAAAAAAATTGAAATATTTTCACATCAGCTCCCTTCAACACCGTTTCTATGTGAAAAATACATCTCCTTATCTAGCAAGACAATCTCATCGTAGGAAGGAAAGTAAACTTAGGCGTTTGATGGCATAATGGAAGCGTTTTTCTCAGCGTCTTTCAGTCAATCTCATCTCTTGTGCGTGAAAAGAAGCACCTGACCGACGTCGTACAGTCTCTACTGCGCCGTTTTAGAGATCGGATAGCCGATGACTCACCGGGACTTTGGATCGTCACACATTACACCGGCAATCCAATGAGTGCCGCAATCCTCCACGATTGTCTCGGTTCCCGCAACTCAACGGCGATGTGAGGGCGGAAAGGGAATGTGGTTTCGGCATCGGTACGAAATTTCATCCGCATCTTTCTCACGACAGTACTTACACCCATAGGTTCTCAGAGAAATGGAGCAAAGGCGACCTCGGGAACACCTTGAAACTAGACCTGAATTGATGGCGGGCAGACAGTGGAGTTGTGTTCGGTAGAGTAGGGCAGTTTTCGACGATTATCAAAGACGATGGAATGGAATTCAGTGTAAAGAAAGCATAGCTTTTGAAGTAATCCAGAAAGAGGAAAGAAATCTTAAACACCAAAAGAAGAGGGGATAAAATAGATCAAGTGGAGCTATTTAGCTCGATTGGGAGCGTTCTGGATCAAGATGGCGAAACTAGTAGGGACCTAGGACGAAGAGTTAATTCGGGCTAGGAAGCATTTACGAGGAATAGGGATTGCACGACAACGAAACCAGACAGGAGTGAGGATGTTCAGAAAAAAATAGCAACACTTTCATTTGGAGCGTAGTTTTAGCACCGCTCAGATACTTGGGAGTTTGATTCAAGAGGAAGAAGGTATACTGGAGAATTTCGATGTGTTTGTGGAGAAGGGTGGAATAGATGAAATGGACGAAAAAGAAAATGAGACATGTGTTTGGCGATATAATGCTGACGACTCTGATTAAGCGTAGAACGTATGTCAAGTGAGGAAGGGGTAGGAATAGGACAAAGATGTTGGATGGGATAAAGGGAGGAAAAAAGTATGCGGAATTGAAGAAGTGTTTATTGTTGTAACTGTTTGGTTCTGATTTATGAGGCGACGTATTGAAATTTGGTGGTGGTTAGCCTGTTGGTCCATCCAAAAATCTCACGTTAACCGGTAGGAAACTGTGAAATGTAACCGAAGATGAGAGAGTCTCAAACCCGGACCTCGCGAACGGGGAAGGAGAGGCGACGCTATTGGCGGGAGTGGAGGGGGTTGATGCGGGGAAGGAATCCAATCTCGAGGTTCATTAAAGGGAGGCCGATAAAAATACCTCCCCGGCCGTCTTCGTCACTGGAAAGCGCCGCATTGGCGACTCCCCAAGCCCATTCCTCGTGGTCTGGGAGGTGGAATCAAAGGTTTGGGGGCGGAGTGAGGTGGAGGGCAGGGCGGGGTCAGGAATTGTGTCACCGTAAGGCTCCCCTCAATCAAGTAGGGTTATAGGGCGACGGGGAGGAAACGGCCCGTACTACATCTACCCCTTTCTTTTTTTATTATTAATATGCGTGATGGAGTTCCCGTTCAAGGGTTGCATTTGAGATGACGACGGAGGCCCTGATGATGATGATGATGGTGGCGAGGGCACCCCTTCACCCCACCCACAAAATATATCCCTTCCCCTGCTTCTCCTCCTCTCACACCCTTATGGTTTGGGGCGTGTCCGCCTTCCCCCCCCCCCCAGGTCTGCCAACCCTTGAGCAATCCACGGGCAATTTCGCCCGGGAGAACGCTGACGCTCCAGAAATATTCCCTTCCTCCCGTAAATGTGGGAAATTTTTTACGGCACTCAATTTTTCGCTCGATAAGCTAAAAAGTAGAGAATCGTCTAGCGCATCATCATGTGTGATTGGCCGGTAAAAATCCAGGTCCGGTTTGTGGCCACTATTCAACGTACCTAAACCTCGTTTCGCGGAAGCTAGAAGTACGCATAGCTGGATATAGATCGTAGCTTGAAGACCTGTTTGGAGATGAACAGGGGAAAAAGGATTTTTTTAAATCTGACCTCTCCTTGTAATAAACATGCATAACTCCTCGAAACTGTCTTGACTAAAATGTTGATTACAGTTACAGCTATCGGCACTCAGATTGACAGTTGGCGCGACGTCTTCTAAGTTACTTGTTCTAAAACTCAGTTGGTGCGCTTTAATAATATTTTTAAGTATGCATCGTAGCCCTAGTTCCTGCAGTCATATGATATTCTTCATCTTCTGAGCTTGTCCTTATCCTTTTGGAGGCGTGTGGAATAGTTCGTGCATAGCTCAAGGGGAAACAATCCCTACCACAGACCTTAGTGCGGTTCTAGATGGATAACACGTAGGCGTAAACGTTGAGCTAGGAATATGCTCTAACGTACCCACGTGAGCAGGACATAGCGCCCATATGGTGCCCTGCAAGCTGTCGCTAGGGTGTGTGACACGGTGTGATTCTACAGCAGATATGCAATGGCTATAGTTAGGGTTTCTTAATTTTTAGTTACCAAGAAATAGGTTCAATAGGCGAATGATGGAAATGAATTTTTATCACAACTACAATAACTACGGTTTCAAAATGTAAAATATCACTCTAATCATGCAATACTGGCTGATTGTACAAGTGCTAATTAGAATAGGTATAAATAAGAATAATTTCGTATAAGGACACTTAAAATAGACTGTTTCCTTAGGAACGTCGTTTGATAGGGAACCAAATAAGATTCGAACACGAGGCTATATTGTCGGGTGTTAACATTTTAGACACTTCAAAACATAGTAGAGATGACATTGGTTAGGGGAGGTTACCGACAGTTTAAGTCATTTGCGCCAAAAGAGAAAGGAGGTTAATTCGGAAGGGGTAGGATGTTCAAGGAATGGGGAAAGTTACGAGAGGGAAACCCGGTGTCGCATTGCTCCATTAACGATAGGTGCCAATAGGTTCAGGCTTTAACGTGCCATCCGAGGGCTCATCTTAAAGTACTCTTTACATGGGACCCCAAGTAGAGATCCTGCCACCTCCGAGATACGAGCCCTAACCCTCGGAGTGGAAGGCCAGTACACAATTACCGCACCATCCCGATCCCTACAATTAATAATAAATTTGACATGAATTTTTGCTTGCAAAAAATATTAAAAATGATGGCCTGATAAGATTAAGATCAGAAATAAATTGAAAATTATTAATAACGTTAGCAAGAAGGTTTCTCTTATGCACTAATAATAAAACTATATATTTAATTCATAAAAAATGTACAATCCTGGGATTTTAAGAGAGAAAACACTAAATTATATAGTTAGGTTTGTCAATCTCTTAAAAATATGTACATTCACTGGAGATCTCCTAGTATTTTTTTAGATATTGAGTTCCACTAGTCTACACTCCTATTGCAAAATAAATATTGACCGATATTTTCAATTTGTCTTGATGGTTGAATTTTACGTTAATGTACTTCTTGGCTAGATAGTTATCAAATATTTAAAATCATTTTGGAATTTTATTTAAGATCTTCAGTTAACATAATATAATTAATTTAATGCGATCAAAACAAATACCACGGGATATATTGAGGGGTTGAGTGTGGAGAAGAATGAAAAGATTAAGCCGGAGGGAAAGGAAAACAAACGAAGAAATACTAGGCACGGTGGAAGGGGAGGAGAGGGGATTGTTGGGAAAAATCTAATTAGGGAAAAAAAGATAGATGAGGGGTATTTTAATCGGGGATGGAGTCTGTGATACATAGAGGGTTTGATGTTAGGCAGGAGATTTAGGGGAAGGGAAAGAATAAACATGTTGGGTGGACTGAAAAGCGGTAGATGGTATACAGGATAGAAGAAAGGTTGTGCCTTGCTAGATAAGGCTAAGAAATGGAGGAGTGTTCAGTTTGTACTCACAAAAAACCTATCACAAATGGTTGACTCCCAAATAATAATATTGCGGGATGCATTTAAGACCTCCAAGCAATGAAGCGATGGCATGGAATTTCCTGTGGCGATATGACCAACTCTACCATTTTACGAAAATAATGTAAAGCTAGCTTTTCATATCGTTTCACTTCTGCAAAGTTTTAAATAGCTTGCCCATTGAAGAAACTGGATAAATTTCAAAGATATAATCTTCTTAATTTTCCAAAACTTCACATGAGGAAACTTGCAAAGTGTCGTAAAGAACGTGTTGAACTATAAGAGCGGAATGACAAGATCTGCATGTATTAAAAGTTTCCCATCTTAAGTAACATAGTACGCACAAATGTAAAATTTTGGAAGAGTCGACGACTGCACTGTTGTTTCAGGAGAATATTTGAAATTTATACAATTAAATAAAATACATAATTAAAAAAATAAATAATAGTTGCAGTATGGAGTTGTGGATGTAACTCTTCAACGATGAAGAGGGGGAATTTTTTCCGGTTTTTTAGTTTTTAATTGATTAAAAAATATTATTTTTTATCCTCGGTCTTTCCTATTTAATTAAAAATGTGTAAGAAGCCTAAGTCAGGATTCGCGAGGATCAAAAACTTCTATAGCAAGCAATTAAGCAGAAGACTGGGATTATTATTTTCCTTTGTAATTTTCTAAAGTCTATAACTTTATTATATTTACAACTATTCAAGTCATTTCGATACTATTTCCAAAGGTACTTGTTAATCTTTCAAAAATTACGAACATTAGCTAAGCTAGGGTCTCATTTGTTGAGATTGGAATAAGGTCGAACTTCGACAAATTAATTGGAGCCTGCAACCATGAAAATACCATCGATACTTTTTAATCATGTCATTAACGGAGAAAATCATGTCTGCGCGTTAGAAACTCATTACAGTCATGTACAGACGTAACAGCCTTAGAACTACATAAAACTTTTTTTATAATTACAGAGATTAGTTCATTGATTAAAACAATAATATTTCAACGAGTGCTTAAAGCGAACCAAAACTATTAGAAGTATCCATATTTTTTTCTGTTTAATCGACCGATCCAAATGATTCAGTCAAAATGCTCCAAGGATGCCCGTTTATACAAACAAGTATCAAACTATCGATTAGGCTATGTTAAACTCACATACGAGTCAGCACTTGAAAATCTTCCAAGTGGATTCGCACACTAGTCGAATCCTGTACGAAATCCCTCAAGTTTGCTCAGTTAGTTTATTAATCGTTCAAACTCTACAGTATCCAATACGTGTGCACCTATTTTTGTATGCTTTTCTCCGGATTTAATGAGTCCTTTCAGTCACAAACTCGGTATTGTCGAGGGCCGGAAATGTCAAGTCCTGTACAAACAATGCCCCAAGTCACGAATGCAAATTTCTAATCGCCATCGCTGCGGTAAGCAGAGAAGCGGAGTCTCGCAGAGCCAGCGTGCTCACTTGATCATTCACGAACGGCAAATACGCGCGGTGTTTCACGTTTACAGCCTATTGATATTGATTGATATTGATTCAAAGGCGCACCTACTACGGACACTAAATCCAAGGGTTTCCCATTGGAGGCCCGGGAAAACGCACCTGCGTCAATATTGTCTCGTATTTTTTCACTGATGCAAATACTATATATCCGTCCGAAAGTTGTTAGATGGTGGAGTGTCTTAATTTTTAAATAAACCTATCTATAGTTTAATTTGAAGTTTCCTTGAAAGCAGACCAAGTTTTCAAGGTGAATTTTACTCTCCAAACTATTCATTTCACCTTTCTTAAAAAAAACCCTACCTTTAACAAATCACCCACCTATCCACCCTCCAACTAAAAATGTCGATATTCTACCCTTGTAGTTATTACAACGTTCCTTTGACTGGAAGTGTACGTACATACTCGCATGTACTTCATAAAACCTACAGAGTAATAATTATTACTTCAGGATATACAAGTAATACCCTGTAACGATGGTGGTGTAATAAGTTTCATAGAAATGGGAAAAGAAACCTAATACTCTATAGTAACTAAGATTAGGTAATAGTAGTTCCTTATGCTACTTCGGCAAACTGCTCCTTTAATATATATATATAAAGTCACTTTCTTGAAAAACCCACGAACGTGCACAATAATGTAAAAGGTGGTTGCACCACCGAAAATTCGAGAAACAGTGAGTCCCTCTTTTATATGTTTTAGTTTCTGTGTTTGTCGACTAGTTAGTAAATTTACATTATATATATATATATATATATATATACATATATATATATATATTTATTTATTTATTTTCAATGGTCTAGCTTTGTGGCTTTACTTGCATTCATTTCCTGTTAAATATCTCACTTGAAAGTTTCATGAACCTCCTAAGCACTGTTTAAGAAATAAACACTTTATAGTATACCATTTTGGAGCTTCGCATACATTCTACCGTGTTTCACGGCGTCCGAAATACCTGGGGAACGACACACGTCCCACCTACGTTATTACTCCACGTCCAAACCATTGTTCTCCACTCTTATGAGATGTTACAGTTTGCAATGTCCTTCAACATCATGCAAGGAACTGCAATAGTTTCAATTTGATAAAACCTTGGTTTTGGTGGTTAGTCACCCAGGTCACTTTTGTCACATAGTACCAGTACATATGCTTTAATAATCGTTTTTTTCTGAAGCGTTCCCCTAGACACTCACACTCGAGGACTGGGTCGCGTCCTTTGTACGTAGACGAGGGGCATTATGGGGACGTGTTGGGTGATGAAGGGGAGGTTAGGATAGCGGGGTACGGGAGGGGCAGAGACTTGATGGGGGAGGGGTGTGCGGCTTCGTCGCCTGGAATGCCAATGCCGCCTCGGTTCCCCGAGACGCGGTCGCTGCTATTATGAGCTCGTGTATGGGAGGCAGGGCAGGTGTATGGCGGGAGGTGCGGCAGTTGTTCTCCACCACTTATCCACCACCACCCGCGTCTCGAGCGAATGGGATGATCGCTGGGGAGCGAGAGTAACCAGGGGAGCGCACGGGACAATCAGGTCATCAAGTTCCGGAGTTCTTGCACTCCTCCCCACCCCCAATACTTAAGTTACCAGTGGTTAGGAGTTAGTATTATCTACTAACGGCATGTAGTTTAACGATAATGATAGATTATGGATGGATCAACTCATTATAAACTTGTAAGCTTATGCACACACAACGCTAATTATAGAAATTATATATATATATATATATATATATATATATATATATATATATATATATATATAACACTTGGACGGCACAATATAACACAGAATAAAACAGATAACACGTAAAAGGACACTCACACTGTAGATGATTCAAGCTCAATTCATCTACAGTGTGAGTGTCCTTTTACGTGTTATCTGTTTTATTCTGTTCTATTGTGCCGTCCAAAAGTTATATATATATTTCATATTCACATTTTCGCGGAAAAAATGATAAAAATATATGATAAGCGTAAACTCACATACTCAAGCGTCAATATTTCGGTGGTCCCAGCTATATTAATCAGGGTGGGAGGAGAGTGGTGTGTAGGGAGAGGGAGGGAAGGATAGAGGGGCGAAGGCGGCTCCCATACGACTGACCCATGGGGCCATGTGGGGACATCTATTAGTATCTTATCGTATGTGTGTGATCCAGGCCTTAATTTCGACTCGTAAAAGTGACTCGCCAGCTTGCCGCCACGGATAACGTGGGCGCCGCTGTCTCTTTCCTCCCACTCACAATGGCACACAGAAACACGTACTCCGTACATAAACTGTCCTCTTTATATTTACCTCCCGCTGGCAACGATGGCGCCTTAATTGCGACCCCCATCGTGTCGTAGCCGTAGCCCCCTTCTGTGCTGTTCTCGCCGGGTTTGGCCAGCTGAAATTGGACTCGCCGTGTTTCGTTAAACGCGGGAGACAAATGACTCTCTGAGGGCGTGAAGACTTAATTTCTCCGAGCGCCACGACTATCCCGGATGTGTAGTAGGCCAGAAGTGTCGTGGGGCCATTAGTCCAATCGCTTCCTTCCGTTGCTAAGATTATGAAGCTTAAACCCCCGTTTACTATTTCTGTCTGGGAATATCCCAAGAGTTGAATTCACTAATTAAATGAAAAATCACTGACCCTGGGACTAGAAAAAAATTCTCCTAAAATGATTTTTGCTCAGTTCATCATTTATGATTTTTGTGTCATTTCTACACTAAAGCTTCGAATGTTGTATATCAAAACAGGCAAATATAACATTTCCATTTCTTTCCTACAAATAATACTGTAATATTCTCGTAGGTAATTTGGCAAACACGTTCTACTTCAAACCTCGGGAGTAATGACTGACATGCATACCAAGGACTGAAAATTATCAAACTTCAAAATATTATCAAAAATAGTTCAAAACTACTGTTAATGTTTCTTTCTTTTCAAATTAGTCTCATGAACTCGTATATAATATCTATTATTATTATTAAAACGCAAATCTGCAGATAGAAAATGTCATGTAGTGCACAAATACATATTATTTACAAAATACGTATTACAATCAAACTTGCCTTAGAAAAATAGTATGAAATCTCAAATTCTATGGTCAGGTAGGTGTATGGAAGGTTTTATGACTTTATTTGATTAGGTTAATTTTCGGATAAATGTGTGAAATGACGCAGCGTAGCAAAAATGAATTAGACAACGGCCGTCCAATGATGTTTTCAATTGAACGTAGGATTCAATTATTATGACTCCGAAGGATTTAAATCATTATCACTGACTACTATCTACTATCACTTCTATTCCTATCACTCCTTACTTTTTTCTTATGGCAGCAAGTAAATATAACGTCGTGTGGGACATGAAGGGAAAACATGGTGAACTGAAAGAGTGATCAGAGTGAAAGGTGGCATTATAAATTGGGCATTGGTACTAAATACTACATCAATACAAGCTAGTAGTTAGCCAGATACATATTTATCCGTCGCTACAATGTGATCTTTTAAATGTTAGCAATCATCAGGAGGTTGATCTTAATGGCTGGGGTTTGGGAAGTCGAGGGCTGAAATTCGATTAGGTATTTAGGGAAAGCGTTATATATATATATATATATATATATATATATATATAATGAAAATTCACTAATAGTCATAACAAACACAGAAACTAAAACATATAAAAGAGGGACTCACTGGTTCTCGAATTTTCGGTGGTGCAACCACCTTTCTCAAGAGGAATTAGGAACAGAACTGAGTTCTGTTAAACTCCTAACCACCTTTCCGTTAACTACCTTTCTCAAGAGAAATTAGGAACAGAACTCAATTCTGTTCCTAATTCCTCTTGAGAAAGGTGGTTGCACCACCGAAAATTCGAGAACCAGTGACTCCCTCTTTTATATGTTTTAGTTTCTGTGTTTGCTATGACTATTATTGAATTTACATTATTATGCACGTTCGTGGGTTTTCCAAGAAAGTGACTATATATATATATATATATATATATGTTTTTGTTGGTTTCCACTTAAAATCTTCTTTCCTTCCTTTTAGAAGCGCGCCTATAAGCCTACGGCATAAGAGAGAAGGGTTTTCACCGAGGCGAGTACAGGAATCTTAACTAATGATGTAAATGAAATACTAGCAAAATCTTTAATATGGATAATAGTTTTTAATGATTGAGAAAATTGGTCGTTGAAGCAGGAGGACAAGATTGATGAGAACCTTTTAAGATGTGATGTGGAGACGAATAGGAAAAATAAAATGGACGGTAAAGAAAAACAAACGATGAAGCCCGATGCATGGAAAGGAAAGAGGGGAGATGCATGCTGGGAGAGATTTAGAGAAGGCTAAACAAGTGGATGCTAGAGATACTGGATGAGGCAATGGGATGCCTAAGACTTTCATGTAGATGGAAGAATGATGGAAAGGGGAAATGAAGGGAGGAAGAAGGAATTGAGCTACTTAGAATTTATCCATGGCTGAAAAATGATTTAATTGCGCTGTGCGCAGTATGGTATCTAAGGGTATTTGGTATCATATCATAGAGGGCGTAGGAGTAGAGAAAGGTTTACCCCTAGGGATTATCCAATACCTACCACAGCGGAGTAGAGATTACTACTAAAAACAATGAAGTAAAGCTATCGAGCTATATTTTAGAACAGTGTTGGCAAGAATGTGAAAATTGTTTTTCATATATCGTTTACGAAGAAAAATCAACCGGCTTTCATTACTTCACACGTAAAATGCTGTAGTTTTCCCGAGGATTTTCCCAAATTTTGCACACATTAAAGCTTAAAACAATCGAAAGATCAACTCAGCCTTCGTGCTTCAGCTTTTAGTAAATCGACCTGTCCTGTTGCCAACAACTTGCCATTTCGCGGTTGGTCTTGTTTGTACAAAAATTGCGTACGGAGTTCGCGGGAACATGTGGTCCCTAAAGCGTGATGTATGATTACCTAAATGGAATTTGGAAATCGTATTCGTTTTTCTTTGTAAGCCACGGGGTCAAAACGGACAACTCCCAGGTTGTATTAAAGCGAACGTTGAGCGGAAATGACCGGCGATATATTTAGAGAATAAATGGAGTGGACCCGAATGTAGGCGATGGTCCACCTACCGTTGCAAACTTCCCACGGCGCTGGAAAGTAGCTCAGACCAAGAGGAAATCCGAGGGTGGGAAAATCATGGCGGGATATCAATTCAGCTCTCAAGAAGTCCAGAGGCGAGAGGACCGGAGTCCCAGGCGACTGGTGCGGAAATGTCATTTGGCGCCGAATGGTAATATGCGCCCGTGTGGGACGGATCCTGAGGTCATGAACGGGAGGATGAACAATCCAGAAATTTTGGGGTCTTTGGATTCGTGAGAGGGAGACGGGGGTAATTTTACGTCGCGAACATTAAAGGGTCCCTGAGAAGAGAGAAGAACTCCGAACGGTGTGTTTTCGACGTTCGTGGGATTATGAATGCTCCAATGGCTACGATAATGTCGGCGAACCACCTTATTCTTAAACTACTCTATTCCAGCAATCCATTCCACTCAACTAAATAATCTCTGTATAAGCTGAGGCGATTTTAAATAACGATCCAGAACAAATATGCTGAAGAAAAAAACGTAGCGCTGAATTTTCTCCCGATTGACTTTAGGAAAGTATTTGCAATTTTTCATAGACGAAGTTAAATCGTATCAACATTCGTATAAATAATCCTCTTCGCTATCATTAAAAAGAATTTGTGTCTATTTGCACTACGCACCCGCACCCAAATCAGGAAATATAAATGGTGTGATACAAAGCGTATAGAGGCAAAACAAGAAACATTTGCATACAATACGATTATTTTTACTGTCTTACAGTCTGTCTGACAGCTTATAGTGTCAAATCAGATCCATCAATAGGATCCATAAATGTAGGTATCGTTGCATGTTTCACAAACCAGTTTTACAACTACACGGAAATCCTCAAGCCACCACAAGGGCGCGTGGTGGGGGGTGTGAGAGCATCATCATAACCAGTCATCCATGAATAAGAACATAAATATATATGTACGCACATGAAAACAAGATCTGTACAAAAAAATTGAGACTGGTCTTTCTACGCGCGAACTGCTTGACGGATCACAATTAGTGAGTTGCTATATTCTAGTGGCATCTACGAGAAATAAAACACTGCCTTACTCGTGGCTCTATCTCGTCTTGTCTCCACACAACAGCGATTCTTGTCTGAGCTTGCACAGACTTACTGTACAAATTTCTATGTCGGTGAGAATGTAGGTGTTAGAGAATCAGCGCGCGTGCATTGAATTTTGTTTTAACCTCGGGACAAATGTAAACTTGTACACAAACACGTAAAATTACACACATGTCTTTTTCAACATTCAATATGGATTGTGTTGAAGGACAACTTTGAGATCTACCTTTTCCATTGAAAGAGGCATAATTCAAAGCTGTCACTTCATTTCTTTGGTTTAATGGCGTTATGACAAGAAATCATTCGAATTAATTAACAATTACTTGAATCCTTTAGATAAGTATTCATTTCGCATGTGGTCCACAGGTTCTGGCGTGGAGATTATTGCAATTAATGTTTTAATGAAAGAAGGATTGAATACTTACTGAAAAATACTTTTTCCGGCAAAAATAAAAACGAATGCAGCTTGGATGGTGGTGATTGTAGCGATGTAATCATTACGCATAACCTTTGTCCGTTTCGTCGAATGAATGTCTGACTATTTCCTCACAATCAAAACGCCGGAAATCGCTGCGAGTGACTAACATCGCCCGAATACTGGTCCACATTCCGTCGCCCCCCCTCCTCTGCTTTCGTCTTTGTCACCTGCCAGTATGGCGCCTCTCACCTTCCCCTCGAAACGTGAAGGCGACTTCAGTGCCCTTGGCGTTGGATTATATTTCGTAACATCTCGCATGTTCGAATCCATACCACGCGTGACTCTACCAAAATATTTCAGGCTTAGGTTTTGGGTCATTGTATTAATAAAGTCCAACTTGACTTGCAAGAACGGGTGGAAAATGTAATAATTGCGTTGGTAAAAATCGTAGTAAACCACACATTTGCACCACTACCGATAGAGATCGTAATAATTCCACCCCTGAGGCATTCCTTTATTCCCGCCACTCTTCAATGACCTTCAGCTCAGTCATCAACAGATTCAACAGTTTTGCCCTTTCATTCTTTAAACCTTAGCCGCAGTCAGGTAAAACAGAATCCTATCCCTATTATCTATCGCTTAAAAACTTACTCTGGCCACTCCACTCTTCCATCTCAAATCATATGAACCTATAGTAGTAGTATTTATTATCGAAGGAAAGCGACGGTTGAGGTCAGTTATAATATAGAGGATGTAAATGACCATTGTAAATACATATGTTGAGACAAGTTTAGTAAGGCTAGAAAATTTGGGCGAAATTTGGGTAAGAAAAAATGGGCGGAAATAAAAACCGAGGATGAAACTCTGGGCATGGTAGCGAAAGAGAAACGGCTATTTGGAGAAATACGATAAAGGCAGGACAAGTGGATACAGGAGATACTGAGAGGAGGCCATGGGTTGCTGAATGAAGACTGAGATATGTAGAGGGAAGAATGCTGGGAAAGCGAGTTGGAAGGAGGAATTGAAAAGACATTTGTGGTGGCATTAAAGAAACATAAAACAAATATAGGCCTAAAGAATGAGTTATCGTAATATGTAGTGTGAAGTTTAAGGCTATTTTAATTCATTTTATATGGTGAACAGTAGTACAGTTGGTAAGGTACAGTAGTGTGTGGTGCCTGTGGCCATCAAAAACGTTCCGTAAGACTGGCAGACTACTGCCAATAAAGATGGGAAGCCAGCATATCCACAACCACAAACCCCGACCCCCATGCACTTTGTATTAACCTTGAATGTTTATGTGAAACCTACAAAAACAATTATATCATTTTCAGGTGACTTCAACTTTCACATTGGAGCATCAAAAAAAAGTAAGGATTCCAAGTAGACCTTTTCTTTTTCGATCACTGTCATCCTGTGTAGGTTTTTAAGTTATTCTTTTCAAAAAATTAAGTACCTTGAGGTAACTACGGAGCTTAGGATTAGGCAGGTTTAGAACCTGCGAATTAGTTGCATTGGACCCTACTCCACGGCCTCAGAGGACGGTGACGTTAACGACAAACACAGTCGGAACTGCGCATTTATTTCGCCACGAAGGTTGGTTAAGTGGGCCGCACCATGTGTGTTTGTCGCTAGTTTCACGCCTTGTGAAGTGTGCCACCACGATATCACGCCCGGCAGAGCGGTTTCCCTAGCAATCCGCCCGACAAGTGTCACCTGCGGACGCCAGATGCGTGCGACTGCCTATTGGGACGACCCCGTGCGCGCGCACGGCTTGTAGTGGGAGAGGGAGAGAGGGAAGGGAGAGGACGGGAGCATCTTGGGCGCGTGGAATCCCGGATGTCCCATTCTCGCGGGAGGATGGATCCCCCTTCCCGAAAGAGACCGCAGGTATTCGCCACCACCTTCTTCGGCGGGCGGGATTCCCGGGGCGTGGCCCGCGGAGGCACGCGCTGGCTCCGTTCCCTTTCCATCCTCCCCTTGCAATCCTCTCCATCCCCTCCTCGCCTTGAGTGGGAAGTGATGAAGTGGGAGGGGAAGGGGAATTTCTTTTCTATTTCGCGCCCCTCCTCGAAAAAGAATGACGACCGCCGAAGGCATCTCGAGATGCTTCCGGTTAAGGAGGATGATTTCGCGCGGCGGAAGGATATGTGCGGGAGTTGAGATGTGCGATATTGCCCTTCTTCAATTTCTTCTTTGGAATAGACATTCTAGGTTATCACACCACGGAGACATGGCAACAACATCTAGAACATACAATTCGAGCCGTTACAAGGGCGTAGGGTGTTAAAAGGCAACCATTTCACGCATAAATACTCACTTAACGAATAAAAAGGGAAAAAAATAGCTTTCGGGTATGCACATTTGAGTGATGTCGACCACACTGGATGTTAAAAAAATATCTATGCATCGTTCCTGCTTAATATTTTATCGTTCATATCATGAATCGAAAAAATGACCATATCAAATCAATTTAAAAAGTTCCATATTTGATATTTGGCCATATGCTGCTACAGTGTAGCGAACTCGTAGGCAGTAATAAATTCTTTACAGTGGAAACGCAGTCTTTTTTACTCATCCTTCGTGCTTTAATTCCATTTTTCAATTCTTCAATTCAATTCCGTCGCTTATAAGATCACGCTGAAAAAATATTTGACCTAGAAAGGCGATGTTAGCCATATCGTGAGACAATTAGAATATGATTATCCAACTTTCAGCCTCTTCGATATTAAAAAAGTATGATCATGGTGTCGATTTAAATTTTCCATAATGAAAGTATTGCGCAGGATTTTATTGTTAAGCGACTATCCATTGCAGCGTAGTTAAAATCGGTCGGGAAATTGGGGGGGGGGTGTCTGACCTTCCAACGTAACCGGTCGGCAGTGTGCATAGAGCAGTCTGAACGGAAAGACGTGCTTCCGCGTGAAGTGTGTTTTTCAACTTTGTAAAACGGTACACTACACGGTCAAGATCCACCAATACAATACCCACAGCCACACGTCCTTCATCGTTACCAACTTCCTGGCCCGGAGCGCCACCCTGGTGGTCCCCCAGCCCGTGCGACTTTTTATCCCACGACCCAAGGTAGAGCAGAAGGAAAAGCATTGAGAGACCGTGGAGAACATCCAAAAGCATGTTACAACGTTCCTGAGAGACATTCCTCTTGAGCAGTCTTAGGGTGGTGCCTTCCAGGCGTGGCAGCCACGTCTTTGGAAATGAATTCATGCAGGGGGAGAGTATTTTGAAGAATTTTAAGTATTTGTTCAAGTACAATCAACAAATCTATTTTTCCCAGAGAATAAGAATTACTTTTATTGAGGACCCTATATCATCACTTCTCCCTAGGTGGTTATGTGACGCCTCCGTGGAGGGCAAGAGGACGCACTCCTCTGAATACTTCCAACAAAAAATGAAGGAAAAGAGAGAGAGAGGAAGGAAGAATGAAGGAAGAGTCGCGCCCCCCGAGGGATTATATTCCCGCGCGGGTGATTCACGTACTTACACACGCCCCGCCGCTGTGCACGCGGGGCCTCGCATTCCACCTCTCTTGCGAGAGAGACACAATCCCCCCCGCCCCTCGCCCTCCAATCCTCCCACTCAACAGACATAAGCATGGACGCACCTCTCTCGCCCATATGAGTGGTCCATTGTCAACCGAACCCCCCTCCCACCTTACGGGTACCCCTCCCCCCGTTCCCTTTCCAGGGCACGCCCACGACCCTCTCTGTTCCTCTCCCTCCATCCGCCCCTTTCGCCGCCACTGATGAGGGGAGACGCCATTCAAACGCGGGTTTTCCTCCCTCTCCTCCCGCGGCCCTCGCCCGAAGAGATATGATCCCCGCCCCGAATAGCGTGGCGCCTGGCGCGACGCCTATTGTCGGGAATGGGAGGAGGAATTCCTTCCCTGGGGGTTAGAGGTGTGGGGGGTAGATGGTGACGTTGACACCATCCGGGATTACCGAGTGAGGAGAGCGAGTGGGACGGGGATCGTGGGTATTGGGGAGGAATATGCGGAGACGGAGGCTGAGCTGTCCGGTTGATGATGATTATATATCCTACAAAAGGCCGCGCGGCTCACACAATCATCGTCTCACGCGGAGCTGATTCATCAATTCGTCAAGGTATAAGCATCTTGCCTTTGGTTTTGTGACCGGTCACTCCACCGAAAACGAAACTTATGTAATAAAAGGCAAACCAATGGACAATCAGTAGTTTCTCTAAATGACTGGTGGCCTGACATGCCCTTCCACACACCCTCTTACAGAATTACAGAGTAATAAATATCTTCTCGACTTTGTTGATGCTCAACTCCTTTTGTGTTAAAGTGTACTTGCGTAATTGTTTGATAATTCAATTTCATATAGGAAACAATAGTTTGTGCATGAATGGATAGTGCCCTAGCACCATCCGACACACACGCTCTAAGGCAAAATGTGTGGCATTGTGTGAATGTATTGTTTTATAACGCAGTATTTCATCCCTTCTTTTCTTGTACTAATAAAATTTTTAAAAATCGCCCGAATAAATTCGTTATAGCATTATGTAGATGCATTTGTTCTTGTGTACT